>JAMZAV010002542.1:0-88391 GCA_024449915.1 Sweltsa coloradensis
GCAGAAAACCTTAGAAAAGTCATGAACTCGCAACACCTTGTGATATCACGGTGGCCCAAAACTTGCGAGAGTGCTCTTAAACAGTTGAAGCTTTCTTTTTTGGGGTTGACAGTAACCCATCCTGCGTAGGCAAATGAATACCATGTCGTAGTGTTCCACTGTTCTTTCCATGATACTGAGTAACAAATTGTGAAGTCTGGGGGAAGTCACTGCTGTCCCCTAGGAAATTTCCCGTCGTCACTCTGTCTTTCTCGCCTGGACAGAGGCGTGTCATGACTTCCTTTTACAAGTGTGACTAAGTGGGTGTTCCGCGCCGCGTTTTTCAAGTCTACTTGGCTTCCTTCCGTCCGTAGTGTGCGCGTCCTCCCGACTGAGTGCGCGGGCGTTTTCCCCCTCCCGAGACGCGAGTTTTGTCAGCTGTCGAGAGTTTTCTGTCAGATGTCATAGATTGAAGTACGGCAAGTACGGCCCTTTCCCAATCACAGACTTCAGAGCCAGTGGTTGTTTGTGTTTACCGTGTTTCCGTGGATTGTGACCACGAGAAATGTCGGGGACTCCTTTGAAGTCTAGAAACGTTTCATGCTAGTAGCTATCTGAACTTCTAAATACTCGTGAGTGATAACGTTTTTTGGTTTTTTAACCTGGCTTTATGATACGCAACGTGCTTTTGTCGCTAGGGCTCACTTTGGGTAGTATAGATTGTGTTTTCACTAGTTTGTGTTTATGTCTCGCCCCAACTTAGGATTTTTGGGCGGGGCAGAATGTTCCCGTGTCCGGGCCATGAACATGTTCCTGTGGGGCTAACTTCCTGAGCCGCGGCTCTGACCCCTGTGGTCTGGACGGAGCAAGATGATGGCGCTGAGCAGTAGGCCGCTCAGGCCCTAGCGCGTCCGAGAACCTCTTTTTTGGGTCCCTAGATGTTGGAAAGTCAGCCTGCATCGCGAGGCCCCTAGGAGCTGTCGACCTCGTGGGTTTGGAACAAGATTCCAGTTTTCGGGCGAGATAATTCCTGCCCCCAATGTCCGGTCAACTTTTTCCCATAGGGGATTAACAAGTAAGGCCCAGCAGTTGAAGGATTGTGTTTTTTTTGTTAGGTACTTAAACTTCAGTCTGGTATGCCCGTGGATTGACGGCCCGGTCAGAAGCCCTAGATTCACCACCTGATGTAACCCTTGAACTATTACTATTTAAGTCGAGCCATATGCTGACTCTGTGTGAGGTGTTATAGACCTCCACTTACGCTTCAGTATGCCATATGCTGCCGTACGGTTCCTGATTTGGTAGGCCTGTAGGCCCTATGAAAGTTGGGGGGTGTGATTTGAGTAGGACCCTAGGCCAAGTGAAGCTATGACCTTAGGCATAAACCGTTATTGTATTTCAGTGATGTAAAATAACTTCAAGTCTGGTACTGCCCCATTGGATTGACGGCCCGGTCAGCCCTAGATTACATCTGGATGAACTCTTGACTCTTAACAATTTAGTCGAGCCATATTCTGACTTTGTGTGAGGTCTGTTAGACTACACTTACGCTTTCAGGTATGCCGATAAGCAGCCTCAATATCTTGATATGAGGCGAACCTAAAGCCTCACTCTTGTACGAGGGTAGTATTGTGAATATATTGTGAATATTGTTGTGTTGATTAAATTACGGTAAAAACCGTGGCCCAGTCTAGCCCATTTGGCTTATGAAGGGATCGCGGGTTCCGACCGCCGACCTGTGGCCTGACGGATTCTGAGGCTAGCTTCTAGAGAACTAACCCTCGGCCTACTTACTTTCACCATGTTTATTACTCTTTTCGGGTAATAGGTGGCCACCATTTTGGTGTTTTAAATACTTAAGGTGGTTTCTTCTAACAGCCCCCATATGACCTGACACCACGTCAGCACCACAACCAATTCATTAGCCCAGTCCTAAATTAGGGCTAGCCCAGCAAATCTATCAAAAACTGTTATCGATGCCGATCGTGAACATGGCCCAATACTTCAAACCTCAACCATGATTTTCGCCAGGCCTACTGCTTCCAACAACAATAACTACAGGCCAACCAACAACACAGGGGCCCTCCAGGCAACTGGCCTGCCTACCCATCTGACAGTATCCACGGTCAAATACAATAACATGTATAGCCTACTGCTCCCATATAATAAACATGCCAAACCTCAACACAGGGTCAGCATGTAACTGGCCTATGCCTACCCATCTGACGCGCCACAGGCATAAACGACATAGCTAGGCTACTGCTCCAACAACAACAGCCCCAATCATCAACAACAGGGGCCCATCAGACACTGGCCTTGCTTAGCCCACCTGAACTGGACCACAGTCTAAATACAAGAACAATTCTATGCCTACTTGCTCCAATAATAACAGCAGCCAAAAAAACCATCACACAGGGCCCCAGTCAGGCAAACGGGCCTAAGACCTACCCAATCTGAACTGGACCAAAGTACAAAATACAAGAACAGTCTAGACCTACTGTCAACAATTAACAGGCCAACCTCAACACAGGGGCCACAGCAGGTAACTGGCCTAGGCCTAGCCCATCTGACTGGGACCCCAGTCAATACAACGAACAATGTCCTATGCCTACTGCTTCATTAATAACAGGCCACCCATCAACACAAGCCCCATAGGCTCTGGCCCAGCCTAGCCCATGCGACCTCCGCAGTCACAACAAGAACAGATGTACAAAATACATAATAATATGTAATACGAACATTGCCCTGTCCCTCCCCCTCCCACTAAGTGCTCGTCATCGTGACATCCATGTTTGTAGGTTTGCAGTCTCATGAAAACCTAATCCTAATGAAGTTCTTGCCAATACGAAACACGCAACCCCTGGGAATCCAACCGCTATCAACTAGACCCATCTTGAATCCCCGACCAGAAGACCCTAGTGCTGCCACGATCATTCTACATTGTGGACTAACACCATCATGGGAGAAAAGATGGCCAGCGCAATTCTCTATGACATTTACGGACTCATTAAGGATCTTGCAAAAAAAAATCCCCAAGCTACTGTCGTCTATCATCCTTGTAATTCCGTACTGACATTGCGTGTGACGACATAGTGGTGCAAGTCAACCATGAGATAAGAAGATGCTGTAACACCTTGCCACTTTGCAAGCTGTCTATGTCGAGACGAACTCCTGGCTGTCTCCCTAGTCAACTATCGAAGGTGGCCTACACCCCAGCCAGCAAGGCAACAAGTCGCTTTACAATATGGTCTCTGGAAATCTGCTCAACCTTGACTGGCGACCAGAGCCTAGTCCCTCCACCCAATTCCCAGCATCTCTCCCCCAACTACAGACAGAAACAACTAACTTGAACCCTGAATCACCCCTATTATTGCCATAGTCCCTACTCCTGTACCGCATTTCCTCCCAACAGCCCCAAAAAGCACTACCCCTGCCGCCAGCCTACGGTAGTTGTAATGGAGGTAGCATTTTCCGAACCCCCAAATCCATCCCTTGCCCACTGTGTGGCGCAGGATCTAAGTATGCGCAGGGGGATTGCGGCAGCATCAAAGGCTAGGATTCGGCCAAGTCGGGAACTCGCAAACCAGCATAGAAAGAGGTGGTGAGTGGGCACCTCCTTCAACTCAAAAGGGAGACTGTTATTCTAATGATAACGAAAGTACAATCTCACCACAAACGCAAGGTGGCATGACCTACAGAATGCATACGGAAATCTGCGAGACGTTTTGTCAACTTTTATCACATTCCGACTATAGGCCATGCCACGGATGGCCTTGCCTCGATCGAATGTAACTGGCCATTAGTAAAAAATATGGATTGAACATCTTTCAAGAAAACACACACCCAGAAATCCTAAGTATTACACGTATGCACTCTCTCGAACGTCCCTGTACAACGCCTGACTTCACAAGTACTCTCGAAGCACCTCATTAAACTCATCGAATGCCTGACGCCCCATTTCAGTACCAGTAACCCCCCACACATACCATGTCAGCGGCACCACAACTACGGCCGGGTCGCCATTCCCGAACATGTTCCAACATCTCCGTTTCGAGTCCAGCCTGGGGTCACTAAACACTGAGGGATATCACTACGGCCAACACCAGTAGATTCAAGGCAGTCACCTCCCGGCCTATTGAGTATGCCACGAAGCGAGCACACAACCCCGATAATAATAGAGTTGGAAACACTTATTTGGCCCGACCTCCCGCCAGTGGCCTTTGTTAATTCTCCAACGCGTCTATCCCCAAACAAAGGTGACCACGGTCGCTGTCCCAAGAAGAGTCCATTCCAGCGCGGAGCTTACAACAATACTAGTCATTCCCAGCAATAGAACATATCCAAGAGTATCCTACACCAAACTCTCCATGCATATCCAGGTGCCAAGACTGACTGGAAGAAGTCTCCCAGCCGGAATGACCTCCATTACAACTCATATCAATGCCACCATCACAAGCCATCAACCAACCAATGGTGCCTGACCATGACTTTGAGGAACTCCAAAGCCTAGACCACCCATTCAACCCCTTTTGGACATTCCCAAATAGCCAAACACATCGATACCCATTTCTTACTTTAACCACTCTCAGCAGAAAGTGCTTAGCCAACTGATTCCAAGCCAACATTCATCAACTCATTAAAGATTCAATAACATAGTGATAAGTGATTCCATGTTTTGCTGGTTGCAAATATCCTCATGCAAAACCCAATAGACACTACACACAGAATTCATGCAGGGTGTTCAACTTCACCAACTTCATATAGTCCATCACAACCGTGTCCCCGATCCTAAAGGTTGCGACGTGATTCTTCACTGTGGTAATGATTTGCTTCATACAAAAGATGAGACCATACAGAATATTGGATCATGTTTAACTCATTAATACAATACACGCAAACATCGTTTTTCCCAACGCAAATTATCGTATACGAATTAGCGTATTCTATAAGAAGCGATATAATAAAAATCAAATTATTGACAAACAGACCAACGAGGCTATCACATTGGCGAGGCCGAAGAACTTGATCAGTATAAACGTCCATCAGACCTATGTGGTTAAACTGACGCCAGAACATCTCCATTGACGGATTACAACCTAACAACTCAGGCATCTCAAAAATCCCACACATGATTGAGGAAAATTTTGCACCCACAGTTACATGTGCCCTTCCCCCCGCAAATCCGCCCCTGAAAAATAAACCACTGAAAAACTTCCCATCAACGATGCTAGCTCACGATCCACCTGCAAAGCCAATCTCTCCGGTAATCCTGAGGGCTACCAATGAAACCTTCTTAAGCCTAGATAGGGTCGCCCACCAGGCCTATCGCAACATCGTCTCTATTCCAATCCCGATGTGACTACCATCATGTCCTGCAGCCAATCCTAACTCTGCAGGCACAACGTCTCTCCAGTTGATCCAGTCCCTATTTGCGTTATGACAACCCGGGCTACTAATCAAGATATGGGACCAGGTATCAGAATCACTGTCTTAAAGCTTCCATCCCACTCTACAAATATGCTTCATTAGACACTCAGGCCCCTTGTTGCCAAGGACCCTGCTGCTGGTTTAGACCACCCTCCCAGCCTAGATATCTTCCCGAAAATGCGTTCACCTGAAGACTGGAGCAAACACAATCAGCCCAGCCGAATGTAGAGCATCCTCAGGGCATGATCCCAAAACAACAAATTACTTCCTATTTTGACTTCCCGTAAACAAAAAAGATAATGCCACCACGTAGAACCATTCCGTCCCGATTATCTAGAAACAAAAAATCAAATCATACCTTCCCAAATTTTCCACTTAATCAAAAGGTTCCTCAAGACGACCATAACTCCAGTCCGTAGCCAACACATTCTATCTCAAAATCCTAAATTCACAAAGACTGGATCTAACAAAACTGGACCTAATCAATACTCATCTGTATGCATCACAAAAGGCACTCCCTAGCATATGCCCTTAAACATTCGATCTATAAAAATAAGTTGATGAAGTAGAAGTGTTCCCTTGTATTTCAGGCAGGTCGCCTACATATTCTGGTATTTCGGAAACACGGTTGTCTGCCTCGGCAAGGCCATAAACTTTCAATTCCCCAGTACTGTCCTTCCCAGCATTTACTGTAGAAAGACACCTCTGCCATTTGGCGGGGTTGCAATATTTGCAAAATCATGCCCCTTCATACTACCTATTTGTTTTCCAGGCATTCCATGATAAAAATTCATGAAAAAGTGTTTGAGTGTACTGGAATACTTGTGAGAGTAAGTTATATAGAATTTGATCCATCCTCTCGGTTTAGAGACCCGACCCTCCGTACTAGCATCTCACCATTTTTTGACAATCTAGAAGCAACTCTTAATCCGATTACCAAACTTCATCCAATGCAGAGTTTAGTGGTCTGTGGTGACTTCAATATTGATCTTCTTAAAGCCATCAAATATACTGTTCTTGTACCAAGACATTCTAAACTCCTTTGGTCTAATATAGCGTCAGTATCACTCCAACACAAACACCTCTACACCCTTACTCTTATGAGACGATAATTTCACCACGTTCAGGATTTAGGACACCTTCAAGGGGAAATCTTTACTAGTAGAACGCGTGTTTATCAGACCATTTTGCACTCTTCCTTAAATTCGAATCTTCCAATAAACTAGGATTGGTCCAGGCTTGACTCGTAAAACGAAAATTTATGAAAGAAATACTTTAAAATTCCTTGAACTCCTTCAAGATGAGCTCTGGGTTGCTGCTCAAAATATATTATACTGTCAATGAGTGTTATTTGATGCATTCCAGTCACAATATGTGTATCTCGTTAAAAAATCGCGTTTCCAGTTAACAGATTTAATACTATTAAACCATTTAAATCAAAGAAATTGACTACCACTGAGAGTTCAGCCTCAGCATCTGCCGACCTCAGAACCGTGGACATGCACTATGTAAGAGAAAATCACTTGACCGTATTCATAATGCAATTCAATCGTTTTAAAAAAATACTTGTACTTCACTCTAGAAATATAAAAAAAGCCAAAATAAAATTTAACTATATCATATATTTTATTCTTCCACCATAATCTAGGGCATCCTGTAACTGGATTATCAGATCAGAGACATCGCATCTACGTTCACCTATAAACATGGCAATTGAGGTTGATGGAAAAGGTGATCGATATCCTTTTGAGGGTGCTATAGTTCAACGTGGTTCTTTAAAGAATTTATAATGCTATAACCTCTTTTAAAAACTCCTTTGTGTCTGGATATATTGAGACCATCCATCATTCTTTTTATATATCCAACAACACCTACATAAATTTGCAACTAATGAAGAAAGTAGCTCCTAATACTCGTGCGGACATGATGGCATGAACTACCTATGCCATCCTATGGTGAGAATCATTAAACTCCTTGGCATTGCCTCTATCCACATTATAAAACATGGTCGTTCCGAAACTGGCACTTTCCCCACAATATTTTGAAGCAATCAACAATCGTCCCTATAACACAAAAAAAGGAAAGAAGGATATTTTAGATAACTATGCCAATCTCGTTCCTCTCCATCGTTTTCAACAAAATTTGGAACTCGTAATGGTACAATCGACGTACCTCCTACCTCAATAAATATCACATTCTAGATGCAGTCCGTCATGGCTTCCGTCTGGGAATCTTTAAACCGACGACAGCTATTTTTTCATATCTCCTCATCTACTTGACCTCTGCTTTAGACAGAGTAATCAAGCCATTGGGGCTCTTTTTTTTGATATGCAGCCCAGCTTTTGATACAATCGATCATGGAATTCTTTCTCCTCAAACCTAGAGCAGTGTCCTTGTTGAGGCATAGTCGGCCCCTGCACACAGTTGGATTAACGTCATTTCTTCCTCACTAACCGCAAACAAACGGTGAAAATAAATGTCCTCGAAATCACACATTCCTTCATTCTGACCCACTCCCTAATAATTAGTGGTGTCCCCCAAGGTCTACGCTTTGGCCCTCTAATTTTTTATAATATAATAGTTAACAGTCTTCCCAAACTTTCTTAATATGGAAAATTTCCAGACCTTGTAAAATCTTTCCTCCCTTATATGCTGATGAACATCAACTCTCCCCCTCATGCCCCCCTATGTAAATTTCAATGTTTGCCTAACATCAGCTCTGCAAATTCCTCAGTATCACAAATATCTCATACTGAAGACTATAGATGTCTATCCAAACGATAAAAACAATTTTTCATAAATTTTTCATACTAATGCATCGCAATAACCCCTTAAAGCCCCCCTTATTTCGTCGCTGGATGGTAAGAGTATGCAAATGCAACACTACTGCAGAAAATGAATGTTCTAGGCTTCCTGTGAGTGAGTCCCTTGCCTTGCTTCCACATATCCAACATTGGGCACCGCGTCCCTGCTAAGTGCTGTTGGTTTCAATGCTTCGGAAGGCTAAACTTCTCTTGGGAGCCCTTCTCGTACTCATGGTAATATCTTCATACATTCAGTCAATTTATCTCATATGCAGTTCTATTTTATGGGGCATCTCAATCATGCTAAAAACGGAATATTCATAATACACAAAGGGCCGGTTGAGAATAATCGCGGTATATCAAGGCGAACATTCATGTCAGACACATTTCACTTATCCTTTAGTATTACTACTTACATCCGAATTAATTGTTGAGTCAGGCTTTCCACATTTGCACAACTCTCATCCTGAACTGGTTTTTAACAAATTCAATAAAACCACTCTCTAAAACGCGTTAACTAACTCTAACATAATTCATTCCTACTTTCAACCATTCACTTTAAAACATCCAGTCTACCTCTGGGCTGTAGTAAAATTTACAATAAATTTCCACATCCATCAAAACGATACTCCAACATCATTTAGCATTAAAATTAACCTTTTCCTTTCCTCACATTCATAACCCTTTTTTTATTTTCCTTAGAGGAATTCCTTATTGCAAAATTGAATTCACGACAACTAACACATTTTGTGGGTCCCATCTTCCTTCTTGTCCATCACATAACGTATGTAATGTTTATCTTATCTATTCTTTATTAGATGTTCTCTTTAAATATTTTATTGTATTACTAATTATATTCTAATTCTAATTACTGTGCTAGTTATTCACTCCCTCTCTCTCTGGAGAGGGTATATTTTTACTATGTACGAATCTGTGAATAAAGAATGAAATGAAATAAACCATTCTAGGCCTAGTGCTTCTTGGCCAATTACCTTGTGGCGAGGTCCACGCCCCTCAAGAACTTTACTACGTATTACTTAACTCGTAACAACTTAATTTATTTGTACTACCCTACGTTACTCTCTAACTTTAAACAGTTACTACATGTATTCATTTAACCTCATTGTGTTACTACACAACCTTCAAACTGTACGTTATGACGGTACAGTCTCGCCGTAAGATATTAGGGCTTAAGGTCTCTTGGACGTTGCTCATGGACTCATGGACAACTGTTGGTGCCGAAGGCTTACGTCTTGTGGTATTTGTATCTATTTGTCACTGTTTAAATAAACCATTCTGTCCCCGTTATCGTAGGTCTTTAGTCTGTGCATAGAACTTCTCCGTTTCATCTATCCAGACCTTCCCTCTAGGTAACCCTTCTTTAGGAACGGAGTGGCGCCCACTGGTACCAAGGTAAAGCAACACTCGCCCACACCCCATCTCCACCAGTCTCGCCGGGCATGATGGATGTTGGCCGCCCCGACTCTGTTGACGTGTCAACAATGATGTCGTCCAGAAGCGTTAAGCAGCACTTGTGCAGTAGTTTGGACAAAACCTTGTCCACGGTCATCTGGAAAGTTGCAGGGCCTCCAGAAACACCAAAGGGCATTCGGGTAAACTCAAAACTGCCCCTGTGACAGAGAAAAGCAGTCTTCTGAATATCCTTAGCAGCAACGGATATTTGAAAAAATCCTTGGGATATATCAATAGTGGAAAACCATTTAGCTTTTCCCACTTGTGCTAACAACCAATCCGTACGCGCCATTGGCCAAATAGGAGCTGTGGTGACTTTTTTTAACTGGCGGTAGTCTATTGCCAGACGATAGCCTCCTGATTTCTTAGGCACCAGTACCGGTGCACTTGCCCATTGGCTCTTGGACGGCCTAATAAGCCCCTGAGCTAAGAGTGTATCAATCTGTTCATCTAAAATAGCACGTTTAGCATCGTTGATGGGACGGAGGCGACTGCGTAGTGGTGCGGATGAGCCAGTATCTATAGTATGTTCAGCCACTTTTGTAAGACCCGGAAGCTCAGTGAACATATCTTGAAATTCGGACAATAGCTGATGTGCCCTAGCTTGGATATGCGAGGGTACACCCAAAATATTATCAAGTACCGTCGGTACATCCAGCGAGCAGTTTTCAGGTCCTGACACACTTTTTGCTGTGTGATCCGAAGTACCCCTATGGGTAGCTGCTGGTGCTGATTTTTGGGTGCTTTTTCTGGTTAAAAATCTTCCTACTCTGCAGTCAATGCACCATAGTCCATTAGTTATGTCGAGAACCATACAGGTGATGGCAAGAAAATCTCTCCCTAATAGGTCGGGAATACAGGTGAATGTTTGAGTCACCAAACCGCCTTCAAAAGCAAATTGAAATGACAGTAATGAGGTCGTAGGAATCCAGCCCACTGCAAGTCGTAGGACTCTGTGTATAGGGTGCATAATAGCACCAGAGGTCATGGCTACTTGCTGCACCTTATGACCAATAAGACTTATGCTGGAGCCTGTGTCAACCAAGGCCAAAAAGTTTGACTCGCCAATAGAAACCTGTATCATCGGTCTATTATCACAATCTACTGATTCCACTTGCACCGTTTCCTGTACAGGTGCGTAGCTTTTGACGGTGCTTGTACCCTAGAAGCTACGCCCCCCCCCCCCCGTTTTCCCGACATACGAGCGCTCGTTTGTGGGCACCTCGTAGAGATATACCCAGGAGCATTGCAAGTCCAGCAATTTGGATTATGGATTGCCTTCTCCATTTTCTGCCGTCGAGTAAGACTGGATGAGACAGCTACTCGTCCCTGATCACCGTCTCCCCTACTGGTGCTGGGGCCGAGAAGGAAATAGGTGCAGTCGACAACCCTACCTTTGCCTGATGGGCTTCCTATACATATGATGGTTGCATGGCTGCGGGGTGGAGTCGCCATGATGACCGGCCTCCCGACGATGGTAGAATGTCGGCAAATGCTAGATCGGCTGCCACTGCCCCAGTGCGTGGAGGGGGAGGGCGGTAAGTATATGATCGCCAGGCTTCGGCTTGTAGTTTGGGCGCCACTGCTGCTTATGCCTGGAGAGAGTGGAACGAACGCCCCTGCAGTAACATCCTGAATTCTGGATGCATCTGTCGCAACACCCGACGGACTTTTTTCGACTCCGGTACCTCTCCCCCCAGTCTGTCATAAAATGCAGCAATGACCCGGATGAAGCGTCCCAGGGGCTCCTGGGGGTGCTGTGTACGTGTATCCAGCTCAGCCAGCAGACGGTCCATATAGTCTGCAGCACTATATTCAGCATGGAAGGCACAAACAAATTTTTCCCAGTCGGAAAATCCTCCTCCGAACTCCCACCATTGAAAGGCATCGCCAATCAGTGCTGATGGTAGGACTCTAGTCATTAGCTGATTGATTGGGATGCCTTGGGCACGACCATAGCGCTGCAGAGCAGTCACAAAATCAGCTGGGGACTGAGGATCAGTGTACCCACAGAAGGTTGGTAATTCTAGCTTCACCGTCCACTGGCCATGCTGTGGATTTGTTTGCGAGACGGTTGGTGCCCCCAGAAATGGATTTGTTTGTGCAGCAAGGGGCACCAGCTCGTTCTGCCTTACCTCCGGTTGTATTTGATACTGAGGAAGATACTGGTGCGCTAGCGACTCACCCACAAATGAATGACCTGTGTGGAGCATGTTGCTGTGCGGCGAAGTGTAGTCTGCAAGAATCATGTTGCCGTGCGATGTAGTATAGTGGTGGGGACTGGTTCGCGCTCCGGACGACATAGCGCTTGCGTTCCTTGGTTGCCCTCCCTCTCGCTTCTGGCGCCGCCAAACTCACCCATATGAAAAGCGCTGGGGTTGAAAGCGTGGCCGCATTCCTAAGCCCACCAGGCGCCTCGAGTTCGTTTAAACACGGGCTGTTGGCGGGGTAAGGGTTGCCTCAGTTCCACACGATACACTTGCCAACATGTGTAATTAATGGTTGTCTTTACCATCGTGATGAAAGAGTTGATGTTAGTAAAAATAAGAATAATGAGAAATAATACTAATAGGAGAGCACCCACTTGTCGCCGTCTAGGGAGGTGACAGACTAAAAACTAAGAAATAAACGTAACGGGCGTTATCCCCAATAACAATTGACTATAAAAAACAATTTACGGGCAGAGTTCTCCGTCTTAAAATGCATGGCACTTATATTAATACACAAGGGTATACGTAACTTAAAAATATAAACTGTTAGTTACTCGCGGGTACTGTATCCTTGGTCATTTAAAACAAGGATACTTTTTGCAATAATTTTTATATAGATTGTTAGATGGACGCACTCCCGACTCGCGCAAACTCCCGTCGTCACTAACAACTGTGCAAAACACATTTGCACGCGAGAAACAACCTTTCGTGCAAAGCGCAGACTGCCCTCACCAGCCCATTCTTCACACGTTCATGGACCCCCTAAGTCCCCCCCACCCTACCCACACTCTTCGTCGCTCGGGCACCTGGGGGGGCTCAGCGACAATATATCTGTATTGAAAATAGCCTGTCTGTTCATGTCCCTTGCTAATGGACTCATACCAAATACAACTACGGATTTAGGGCCTTACTTTACCTAAACATCTGTAGGCTATTATGACAAAATGGATGACTATTGCAAACATTGACAAGACCCAAGGGAGAAACACTTCTTTAATTAAGGGGTTTGGTCTGAACAGTTTGCATGATCGTCTTAATAATGCCACAAAAATGCAGATGAAAGAGTTGAATTAGTATAGGCCTACTTACTTTGTTTGCAAGTTGCAGTATAATTATAGGGCTCCCAAAAATGTTATTTTTACTGGCATGATAATAGCCTAAATTGTTTAAAAAGAATTTAAAATTATTGATGTCATGCCTTCCCACACTAACTAATTTTTTCCACTCCGTCTTGGAAGCCTCACAGGCATACAGGATGCCTAATTATGCAGGGTTGGTACTGGTTAGTAGGCATAGACTCTACTATAATGTTATGGATTACAAAACAGTTGTACCCGACTGTAGATCTCAAACTCAGAAACCATACTTATGCCAACAAAATTGAAGAAAAAAATTCATGTTGTACAAATACAATTAGCTTTATTGCCTTCCGAAGTTACGGATGAGCACTATTTGTTAGCCTTTAAAGAGCTTGCAAGTACTGATGTTTAGATTTGCTCATGCCATCTTTGAACAAATTCAGTTGAAAGTCGATCTAGTCTTGTATAACTTAGATTTGTTCACATGTTTTGTAATTGTCTTATTTATCTTTTTGGTTGTAATTCAGGCATACTATGTCGTTGCAGTGGCTTAAAGATGAGGGAAAGCTACTACTTATCTACAGTGCCCTTAATGGCTTACAAACAAAAATCGGTTGTTTTTACGGCCAAATTTAGTGACACAAGTGAGACCTAGGGCAGTTTTTCTAGAAATGTGGGTGCACTTGTGATTGGAAGTCATTCCGGTTACTGTAAAGTATGAATCACGTATGTCCAAAACAGTAGGGCCCTACCACTAATTAGTTTTTATTGCTAGTAGGGCTAACCATTTTTGGTGTGGTATTATCTTAATTCGATTTAAATAACCGTCTTAAAAAAAAATACAATCCAGAAATTACAAAATCCAACCTGACCGGGATTGAAACCCAGGTCTAACCACATTCAAAGTAGGCACTTTGCCCACAGGGCCACCACTTTTTGCAACATATTATTTTTACAGTGTGGTTTATCCATTATATGTATATCTACAGTAATGCCCTAACAATTCAGAAGTTCTCCTCCTTATTAAATGTTTTTTTTACTGAATAGGATAGACGTTTAGATAAATTAGATAAAATGTACCTGCTGAAGGTCCAGTGGTCAAGGCACCCCTATTAGTCGAAGAAGCAACATTTAAAAAATGTTATTCCATTTATTGTATATTTATGGTTTTTTACGTAGGCCTCACTGATCCTAAGACAAAGTATAAATTTCCAATTAATTGACTCACTCTCTTTGTAATGTTATGTAAACAGGTAGGATTATCATACAATGAGGGTCATTTTGACCGACAAAAACTGTTGGAAGTGCTCTATTTTTATAGATGCTACATTTTTGTGTCAGGGAGTTGTGATTCAGGCCATGGGAAGGCTCTTACCGTCTAACAACGTAATAACCCTGGCCTACATTACGAATGACGGCGAGTGCGAAAAGCAAATCTTCAGACAACGCTAAGAAAAAGCCAACGCGTTGAGAAAGGTTCGAAGCACCACGATCAGCCCAGAGTCACCATCAAAAAGATCTTCATACAAAGTTACCCTACTTAAATCATTCCGTAAGCCCAATTCTGAGTCTTTCTCTGCAGCCCCAATTCCACTCTTCTTCAAAGAACCATACCATCATCCTTCCATTTCCTCAACAGCATCACCAAAATCAAATGTTCAAATTCCAGACCCCAGACCCCAAACCTACCCCACAACCTCAGCCAGCATTGTGGTAATTGTGTGGCTACCACAGGCTAGACGAGGAAAATGAATTGGCCTACATGAAGTAATGCTTGTACAGTTATTATATTAATTGCTTGATGGAGGATGACAATATGGTAGTGTGTTACAGCACAAGTAATGAAAAACTTCTTGGTTTCTTTGGTGGGGCTGAGATATAAGTCCGCAAGGTACTCACAACACGATGCTTTTGCAGTCGGTAGTCAAGAATTGGTGTGAGGCACCTTGAAACACGGGTCGGGGCCCACATCACCGAATATCCACGCACACAATACCAACACACACCGGAAATTCCACAGTTGAAAAATGTTAAGTATTTCTGAATGGTCGTAGACCAGAATAAATTTTATTTTCAGAGTCCAAACACAGAACTAGGCCACATCACCGAATACCACAACACACAAATCGCCACCAAGACCGAAAATTCGGTAAATTTAAAGTAAACTTGTGAGACGACCCGTCCTGCTAGGGCCACAAACACCGAAATTCCATTCGGTCTTGTGGCAATTGGAGTCTGTTGATACCTGTGTCACAAACACCGAATAATTCGTCTTACGACCTATCCTGTATGTGCCACAACACCGAAACAACAACAAACTTTCGGTCTTACGACAGGGCATGCCACACGACCAATTCATGAAATACTTTAACATTTTTCATGTGTGAATTCGTGTTGTGGATATTGTGTGCAGTGATATTCGTTGATGTGGATGATCAAAACGATGTTTTTGAAACACGTCACTGTTTCACGCACCCTGCGTAAACTCTTCTATGCAAACCCGCTAGACTTAGGAGAGTTGAAGTAGGCATCTGAAAGGAGCGACACTGTCAGCCTATGACATTGGTGCTCTAGTACCAGGTTATCCGCTAGTTGGGAGCTACTGGTCAAATCTACGCGGGATTCGAACTAGGATGGGATGAAAGTGCTCTCGTAAGTCTGTCAAAAATTGTCAGACGTCATGTAATGAGGGCTGTTCTCTTTTAGACATTCTAAAAATAATATCAATTCACGGGACGGAAATGTACTGAAAACAAAGATAAATTATAAATCACTATGTTTATCCCTCTGCAGGACCCAAGGGTTCTTACGCCACTGTATTGGAGGTAAGCTTGAGCCTTAGGTGTCTCATCTCCAACGTTGTTACATAAGTTACGCTTTAGGTTTATGTATAAACGCCTTTTGCATAATTAAAGTTTGGCAACCCATTCATAGATAAGGGTTTACGCGAGACTAGACAGGTTCTTCTTCAATGGTCTCTTCATCTGATATTCGTTTCAACGGACTTTACTTGGGACCAACAAAACACTTTTCACCCATAAAAATCCTTAAATCCCCATCGGGTAGAGGTGGTATCAATCATCCCTAAATGAAAAATGTTAATAATGCAATTTAGAAAATCGTTTATAATTTAAAAACCTAACAACCATGGTATTTAATTAAAACAATTTATGTAATATTTAATAAAAAATGTTTTAATGCAATAGCAAAATAGTTTAAGCCATTCTAGACGCTAAATTGGACTTCATTGAAAAGTTGCTTCTTGTAAAACTAATTATTGAAATAACATGTATTCGGCTATGCAAAAAAAAACAAAAAAACAAATATTGTCCCTATTCCGGGGCGTACCGCTGTTTAATTTGCATAGTGGCTAATTGCACTAGCCTATCAAGTCCAATTTCAAAACGGCTTTCAGATTATCTTCATTTTTTTAAATTAATTTCGTCATCTCCTGTGTTCATATAGTGAACAAGTTTCGTAAGTTATGCGGAAGGGATTACAAACGTACAAGTTATGAATTTTTTTTATTAACCCATTGAGTTGAGTGTTTGGGGCAAATTTTATGGCGGCAAATAAAAAATTCCTAGCTTGTAATCCCTTCCTGCAACAAAACCTTACCGAAACTTGTTCACTATATGAACAAAGAGATGACGAAATTAATTAAAAAAAAATGAAGATAATCTGCAAAAGCCGTTTTGAAATTGGATTGATAGGTGCAATAAGGCGCAATATGCAATTTAAACAGCCGGTACGCCCCAAAAATAGGGACAATATATTTTTTTTTTATAGTCTAATACATTTAATTAATAATAAGTTACAAAATAGTAACTCTTCAATGAAGTAAATTAGGTCTATCCAATTTAAGTCGTTTTTTTTTGGGGGGGGGATAGGGGGAATAGTTCGGAGTCTTATCTTTCTATTGTACAATATGTTTTTATTTTCTCCGTTGTTATAAATAGTAATTAAATAGAGCTTAGTTACAAACCATAAGACAATAATGGCCATAAAGATGGTATATAAATGTGGTATGTAACGTACATAAAATCAGATAAATGACTACAAACTTGTGGCTTCATTGTAACAAATAACCTCTTTATGCCAGTGTGGCTTATTAAACTTTGCTCTATCTACTTACAATCTTCACATTGATGACAAACATAAAACACTATTGTGGCAGTAGAGTAGAGATGAAACGTGTTACGATATATTTCAAAAATACAAAATTTTGACCCCTTAAAACCTTCATTACTTCATAATTTTTTTAACAATTAAAAACCTATACAGGCTAGTATTAGCAGAATTTCAAGGAAAACGGCCAAAGTCATGATTAAAAACGAGTTCAAGTTGAGTACCCGGAAACATTTGCATTTAATATGTAGGCTAGGGAGCAGAGAGTAGAGACACATGTGGATCCAGCCTAGGTTAGGGGGAGGAAAGGGAATGTTACAGGATTCTCAACACATGGCTCGCTCATTCGTCTAATGCAGTGGCCGTAAAATGAGAACCCGACGCCCCCGAGGAGGGAAGGTGGGGGGTTTCTGTGTGTAAGAGGGCCCGGTCCGACAAACGAAACATATCTTTTTTATTGTCATACCAATTTCAAATTGTGCTATTTTTACAAAAGAACAACTTACAGTCCTCGTATACATTATTTAAAAACTAAATCATAACTTGCATCTCCATTCCGCTATAGTAAAATTTTTACTTGAGTTTTGTTATTACACTGTTAAACATCGAATAAAACAATTTCAAAATGGTGGTAACTGGTTGGACCCTACTAGCTTTCGAAAGCTTCTTCAGAGCGAAAATAACACGTAAAAATAGTTTGGAAATGGGGTTAAATAAGCAAAATGCAACTTCATGTAAAATATACTTCTCAGCTGTACCAAAAGCCGTGGCAATCGTTATGCAGACAATTATTGTACATACATTCTTCGATGAAAAGCGAGAGTAGAACATAAACGACATGTTGGAGGGTTTCGAAGTCACCTGAAAATTTCTCCAAGATCGAATATTCGTAGAGTGGAACAAACCTTAAATAGAAAAATAGTAAGAATTTCGATGTTAAATAAGATTTTTTATCGTACCCAAAAGAGGGACAGGTCTAAGTTCAGAGATTTCAAAGGTCCTCTGAACATTTCATCAGGATCGCAGTAGCCATTTTAAACACCCGAATATTTTTCTCAAGTCAAGAGAAAGTCTCACTACGAAAGCAACGTTTGATCATCCAAAAAGACCAAAGGTACCAAAAGGGAGGGGGAATGTAGTAGTAGTTTTAAACGGAAATCAGTACTTATAATTAAGCCAGTAGTTTCAGCATTAAATAATTTAGGGTGTATGGGGAAATTATACCCAAAAAAGTAATCTGATGATTTCGTTGTGATCGATTTGACTCCATTACCTAGGCGGTCCCGTCCCGAAACGTTTCTTGCGGGGCAATTTGCGGTACGCCTTGGGTTCAATAATCCGTTGAATAATTGATTATATTGCCGATTGTGTTATTGTAATTTAAAGGTATTTTTTAAGTTACTAGCGCACATTGTGGTTCTGGTCCGTGGTAGGAGTTGATAATTATCTTTGTTGTCGCAAATAAATAGTATCGGTACGGTCAATATTATTGTCAAAGTACAATACTGATAGCATTGCATTTGATAATCCACCCCCACCCCCTCCTCCTCGCCTCGCACACACAATTAATTTCACAAGTATAAAATTTTGCTGCATTTTTATGCATGTATTACATCGTACAGTAATACTTACAAGTAAGACAAGACAATAGTGTGCCACCCTTTGGCATGAACTAAGATATTAGAAAATATGTAATTTTTGTGTTAATACATTAACTGTCGGGATTTTACTTTCAAAATGCGTGAATCGTCTGTTGAGGAAATCGTAAAATATTTTAATGTTAGTAATGATTTATCTAGTATTTGCCATTCAGTAAAATGCTAAATAATTATGTTGAACCAAGAACTAACGCTCGTTAACAAGCACTGACACTGTTCGATTTACATCGCGCACAATTAGATAGTATCTCATCCAGGGATGAATCCGTACCGTGCGGGCGGGGGCGGCGCATTATTGCTACTAAATTAGAGGCCAAGACGGCGCCTGGCTGAGATTATGTACAACTAGGACGGAGCCGTCCACAGGTGCCGCCTTCCCGTAAGGCCATCAACTTTTTTTGTCCCCCTAGTACCAGCATACGACCGTCGATAAAGAACTTGTTTACACTTGGTGCTAAGGGGAATTGATTTTATTCCAATAGGCCAACACCCTGCATTTCATTATCGAAAATACAAAGAAGGTTTGTTGGCGTGAGGGTAATTGATTTATTCCCGTTAGGCCAACGCGTATATGCATCGTTTACGGTAAGGAGCGGGTGTTGGTTGGCCTTGGGGTAATTGATTTATTCCCCTTAGGCCAACAGCGTATATGCACCCCGCTCCTTACCGTAAACGATGCATATACGCTGTTGGCCAAAACGGGAATAAATCTATTACCCCAAGGCCAAAAACGCCCGCTCCTTACCGTAAACGATGCATATACGCTGTTGGCCTAAGGGGAATAAATCTATTACCCCAAGGGCCCAAACAAACCTTCTTTGTTTTTTCCAAAATGAATGCAGGGTGTTGGCCAAAAGGGAATAAATCAATTTCCCCTTAGGCCTTTTCAACGTTCCTGTAACATGGTCTTTAAATCGAAAAGGTAAAATGATGGCATAGGGGGAAAACAAAGGTTGATTGGCCTTACGGGAAGCGGACACTGTGGGAAGAAAACCACTAGGAGCACCTATAGGTTTAACATGTGAAAAAACTAAAACTATGTATGCATATTTTTCAGCTGTTCTGTTTCTTACCCCTTCGCCCTTATACACTATTCAGAGATTATTCTAAATCTTTCCAGTGCTACACAGAAATAAAGTGAAAAAAATCATCTTCGTTGTCAGAATTAAATAGTTGAAAGTGTTGTATTATTTAATACCATACAAAAATGAAAAAAACTTGCAAAAAAAACGGCGAAGCCCAAAACGAGGAAGATACAAGTGGCTCAACTGCATAAAGTGATGAGATCTACAAGTTTGGCCAACCCCATTATTTGTTTAAAATAATAAAATTTTTATTAATTGTATAATAATTAATAATATATCAATATCCATATTATTTATCTAACTATAATTATGAAATAAAATATTAACAAAAATAACTAAATTTTAAATAAATTAATTTTGAGACATTTACATGTGGAAATATCAAAATTAAACAAAAACGCCATTCCATTCAAATTAAAAGCTTGGTCGATGGATTTGGATTGGTTATGTTTTGATTAGTCAGTAACGACAACCAAAGTTAAAAATTCATCGACCAAGCTTTTAATTTGAATGGCGTCTGTTAATTTTGATATTTCCACATGTAAAAGGGTTTAAAATAATGCAAACGCTTTTTCCCAGACGTTGGTTGGATGAGCGTAATTGGTGCATTAAGCTGCCATGTGTTATGCAGATAGTATTTAAATTGATTTCGTTTTCCCATTGCTTTGGCCTGCAACAGACGCTTGGTAATATTGTTTTAATTTTTACGACGACATGAGGATCAGGGGCGCACATTACATTACACACTACATTACAATGTAAGTCGAACAAATTTTGTAAAAACAAAAAAAGCGAAAATTTTGTGATCTTTATAAGAAATAATTTTTTATTCCCCATGAAAAAATCATTACAATCGGAAAAAGCATGTAGGTGTTATAATTTAGAAGAAATTTGGTTTAAAAATCGAAAAATTTTCGTAAAATTGCGATTTTCAGGGAAATATAATTTTTCAATTGCGCTCAAATTCAGATGATAATATTAATTCATGAAATTAAGGGGTTCTGTGAAAAAGTCATTACAATCAGATCAAGCATGAAGGTGTTAAAAGTCGAAGATGTTTTTTAATCGAAAAATATCGTAAAATTGGTTGATTTTTCCCCGAAAAATAATTTCTCGATTGCGCTAAAAACGTGTCAGTTCTAAGTTCAGAGATTTCGAAGGCCTCCAGAAAATTTCTTCGAAATTTGAAATAAGGGTTAAAAAAATCGTAAAATTGCGATTTTCATGAAATATAATTTTTCGATTGTGCTAAAATTTTTCGGGATGATTATATTAACTCATAAAATTTTGGTTTCTTGTAGAAAAATCAGTACCCTTGAATAAAGCATGTAAGTGTTAAAAGTCGAAGATTATTTTTTTAAACGTAAAAAATCCTATAAAAACGTAATTTTTGCGATTTCACGAGAAATAATTTTTCTATTGAGCTAAAAAAACTTTGGCGTGTTTAAGTTCAAACATTTCAAAGGCCTCCAGAAAATTTTCCATCGCAATCGGAGTACGGGTTTATTCGGAATCGTGTTAACAAACATACAAAAATACAAACGGAAAGAAAGAAAGAAAAGGAAAAAAAAACTTCCGGATTTTTTTCTCCAGTGTAGAGAAATGGAATCTTCGCTTCGTTGCTACGCTCATCCAATCATAGCATATATAATTTCATATATATTCCCCATAAATTTTCCCATCAAGATCGGAAGTAGCCGTTTGCCAAATATTACAGAAAATATCTCATTAAAAAATCGAAAAAAAATAGTAAAATACGATAATCATAACAAATTTTGATCGACGTACCAAAAACGTGGCAAAGTCTACTTTCCCAGAGATTTAGAAGGTCCCCTCAAAATTTTTATCAAGATCGCATATGCCGTTTGCCCGGTAGATCTGAACAAGCAGACAAAAAATACAAAAATCCCCCCCCCCAAAAAAAAAATGGGGGGTCAGTGAAAATTAAAGTCTTAGCTTTGCTCATCCAAAAAGTAAGCTGAAAGCTGGAAACGGTAATTTGGCGGGAAACAGGGGGTCACAATATGCAACGTCACGTTTAAAGCTATTAGCTAATTGATTGGATATTGCTTAACGTCTCATATTTATGCAACTTGGCTAATCGGACAAAGGGGAAGGACGTTAGGGGTGACGCTGGGGGACAAGGGGTGGATAGGCCTGTGCTGGCAGAACCAGCCACAAGCATATGGGGAGGGCAGGGGTTCCCCACGTCGTGGTCGTCTTCGTCTGTGTCATCACCCGTCCAGTGTTGTCTTTGTCGTCGCCGTCGGGGAGGTAGTCAAAGGGAAGGGGAAAGTTCTCCGACGACGACCCAGAGCTCGCCATTATTTTCCCCAAAAACTCCCCTAATCACGGGCCAAACCACGAGAAGGTTGCGAGTTGCAATTTGATAATCAGCCACTAAGGTATTGAATAATTTAAAATAGTGGGCACTTGTGGGCGACTTATCGAAGCATTTTTAAACGTCATTTGAAACAAGTATGCATAATAAACGTGTAATGTAATTTCAGGGGTGCATTTGCAAACAAAATAGTACCAGGGCGGGCGGTCAATCGTCAAGTCTATAATTCTATACCGATAATATTGCATTGCTACCCATCCCCCATCCCACCCCGCAACAAAAGAGAATTCCACTGAATTTTTAGGAATGTTTCTATAGTATATGTATCCTATTTAAACATAAGTAAAACCAATAGAATGCCACCCTTTTGCAATAAAAAGTAGGGTTTTTATTAAAATCATTTAAGACAAATACTTCGTACATATTAAAGTCAAGGCCTGAATAGAAAATGATTTATTTTATTGATGAGCTGATATTTTTCTGCAGATAAATTTTAATTTTGTTCCCAGTAAAATTTCCATAATGTAGCATACTTCGTATTTCATATACTCGGTAGGCATACTATGAGGGATAAACTTTCCTTTTCCAAGGACGTCCAAAAGAAATTACACAGATATCACACGCTGCATCCCAACTTTCCATCCTTTAATTCAAGCCATGGTCCATACTTTTTTCATTTTCTCACCATCCACTGCGATAGTGTCCAAATGTACAGAAACGAAAGTTTCACCCACTCGAATATTACAGTTGAACTGTAAACTACCGAAGGGCTTTCAATTTTACAGACTACACACTTTTTCCACTCTCCACATATTTTGTTCTATCATTTTTCACCGAAATTTGTGTGAAAAATACTAGACACAATAATCTTTTCCTGTGGCACTTACTTTGGAAGTCTTAGAAAAAAAAGTAACTCTTGTTGTTAGCTTATCTTGAGAATGAGATTCACAAGTGTAACGTCTTTTTTTTAGTATACAGCAGTTAAAGAACAACTACACCATAATAATATTATGCTGGGTTTATATTGATACATTATATCAAAATAACTGCAAGTGTCCTAAAATTACAACGATACAACCCCTTCCCGTTATTTAACCTGACACTTCAAAGACGATATTTACGTTATTTCTGTGAGAATATAGGACAGTTTTAGAAAATCTTCTATGAATAGTGTGAAGGACTAAAGAAAAGTACAAAAATTATGAACATACATATAATTCGGTTTTGCACATTTTAAACCTGTACATAAATCTAGGACTTTGTAAAGACTCCGTCTGGACCCGGGGTAGAATTGGCTAGAGCATGGCTCTGCTAATCGTAAAAGGCGATTCAAGAGAAAAGTCCACCTCCAAAAATCAGTTAGTATGAAGGGTAGTATTTTACTCCCCGAATATAGAGGCGAGCTCTGGCAATCGTCGTCGAGGACCTTCGCCCACTTCCCCTTGACGACCCCCGACGACAACGACAATGACACCACGAACGATGCAAAGACAATGGGCGACCGCGACGTAGAACCCCCTTTCCTCCCCCTTTTCACGTGGCTGGTTCTGACCAGCATGGGGCTCCTCCTACCCCCCCCCCCCTTAAGTTAGAGTGTGGCATTATGACCTAACGGTTTGACGCGTCCTTAAACAAATAAAACAAAAAAAAACACTTGTATAAAGACAATTGCAAGGGAAAGGCATTTTTTTTAATAAACAAAGGTTTCACCTAATCGTGACGCAACAGCCCCCAAAAGCGGCCGTTGCGCGGGAAAGAGTCAAGGTTCAACCAAAGATTATATTCCCAACTTTGTATCTCAATAGAATTGAGAATATTTTCGTTTGATTGGTTTGAATTTCGGCAACAATGTTTTAAGGATTAGTCCATATAGTCCGTAAACCCGCGCCCATATTTAGGAGTAAGAAGCCTTCTTATACCTAGATTCAGGGATTATGGGAGGAGGAAGTAACAAAAGTGAAATTGGAGGTGACTTTGAGGGGTTTTGCAGCAATCTTTTACCATCTTCGTAACCCGACAAAATTGGAGTTTGTATATGGCCTAGGAACCAAAATTCCTGATGATTTTCTAGATGTGTTTTAAAAGTTATACAGGCTGGCTGTCTTAACTCGAAAACATCCGAAAACCTCAATGCGTGAGGTGAAACCATTTTATTTTGAATTTTAAAAAAATTAAAATAAAACAATGACCTTTGTAGTGATGTGCACTGGCGTGCAGTTTCATGAGTCTACCAAAAGCCGAGCTAACAGCAATGCTAGTCTGTTTATCACCATCTCTATTCTCTAAAATTTTTCCTCCGTTTCCCCTAGTAAGATGCAACCTTCAACTCTCAAGTGTCTAAAGGGGTTTCCCTAGCGAACGCAAGGGTAGTTACAAAAAACCCTTTTCAAAAACATTATTTGAAAAGGAACAAATGTTTCGGTGTTGTGACCGTCCTGGATTTGGGTTTGTAAGACCGAATGTTTCGGTGTTGTGGCCATACTGGAAAAGGTCGTAACAAACCCAAATGTTTCGGTGTTTTTGACCCGTCCTGGATGGCGTCGTAAGACCGAATCATTCGGCATTGCGGCCCTCAAAGCTTTTGGTTTTTTGTGGGGGATTGTGTGATGTGGGTTTTTTCGGAGCCAAAGTCACCCGTTTCGGTCTTATGGCCCCATCTAGATTAGGTCGTTTCGTCACAATTTTTTAAAAGTTTGATGAAACGACCCCTCTGCTAGTGCCACAACACCGAATTTTTCGGTCCCTTTTGGACCATTGTGTTGCTGTGGATACCTCTGTCGAAAATATTCGGTCTTGTGGCATGGTCTTTTTCGGTGTTGTGGGTATTGTGTGCAGTGGATATTCCCGGGATGTGGCCCCGACCCGAAAAAAACCACTATGCAACATCCTCATGACCGAATCGATTCGTGGATTACCCTGTAAGACATGCAGGCCTTCGGGGCTAAACCAACTCTTGAAATAAAATGGAGCTTAAACAAGAGGGTAAGGGAAAATTTAAGTGCCTATATTTTAGAAATGTGTTTTTTTGTGTTAGCAAAACAAGTTTATACATATTTAAATAATTTCTTTTTCTTAACTTCCAGGTCGCATTCCTCATCTTTTTGGAGGTAGCAATTTAAAAAGAATGGTCCGAATGTTATGAGAGATTTCTCAAAACCTTGGGGATGAAAATTAACTGGATTGGGACGCGGGGTAAGAGGGCCATCAAGGACTTCCCTCATGTCCTCAACATGATTTACCGTAAGTTATAACATTATCATTGTGACATAAAATTTATGCGTGTCTTCCCACCCTACCCAGTCCAGCCCATATTTCTATTTTAACTGACATGTGACTAGGTATAATGAATAACATCCATTCCATTTACCGTATCGTTCCGAATATACCCATAGTGCAGAAGCGAATATAGTGCGAGTAGTGTAGACTTTGATGCGGGAACCAGGGAGCGTGAATACACAGCGTAAAAAATAAACATCGATTCTGTTGTGAATAGTTCATTATTATTACAATTATAATACGTTACATACATGATTGACACAGGAACGCTCTGCTCAGCGGGCCTAGTAGTCTGAGCTGTTCACAAAATAAAACGGCAAAAAATGGTAGGAAGGTTTCACTTGGCAAAGATGTTCATAAGGTCAAAGAAAAGCGATACAGAAGGGGAGCCACGAAAAATGTCCCTTACGATTCAAAATGGCGGCCATGAAAGAATAGGCCGATTATTTAACTTTTTTGAGTATAAAAATACGGTAAATGATGTTAGGAACGTGCCACTTGGCAAAAATATTCGTAAGATGTTAAAAATGGTTTACAGTGGGGGAGCCATGAAAAGTCAACCTTACGATTCAAAATGGCCGCCATTTTTGAAAAAAATGTATTATTTTCCTTTTTTGAATATAAACATACTGCAAATAATGATAAAAAGGTGCCACTTAGCACTAGGCTCTTCTTAAGATTATCTTAAAAGTTTACAGAGGGGGAGCCAAGAACAACATCTCTTACAATTCAAAATGGCGGCCATGAATTACAAGGTGTATCAATTATCTTCTAATTTTTAATGTAAAAAGACGGCAAATAATGATAGGAAGGTGTCCATTGGCAAAACATTTCTTGAGATGTCAAAGAAGGTTAACAGAGGGGGAGCCAAACAAAATATCCCTTACGATCCAAAATGGCCGCCACGAATAACAATTGCGTACCTTATTAGTCTCCAATTTCGAATGTTAACAGACGGTAAATAATGATAGGAAGCTAGGTGCCACTTGGCAAAAGTACTCTCAAAATATTGTGCATGGTTTACAGTGGGGGAGCCAAGAAAAATCTCACTTACGATTCAAAATGGTCGCCATGATTGAAAATGTGTATTGTTTCCTATTTTGAATGTGAACATACGGCAAATGATAAAAATGGGCCACTTGGCCAAAACATTTTTAAGGTGTGTATATGGTTTCCAGTGGAGGAGCCAAGAAAATATCCCTTACAATTCAAAATGGCCGCCGTGATTGAAAATGTGTATTGTTTCCTTTATTCCTATGATCACAGTCAAATTTAATTTAACCTACTTCCTTCTCAAAAATAAGATATTATAATGAAATAAAACATCTATGTCGATTTCACAGTAGGGATTATTGATAGGAGGTGGTGGGTTGTTTGTCTTTCTTAGGTCATTCTTTTACGTCAAAAGCATGATTTTTACTAGTACCAGAAAAGATCCGGGCTTAAAAGCTTTTTTTGAACTGTGCTTTTTCCCACTGTCCTTGTCGGATTTTAATACATGTCCCAGTAAGAGTTCGGAAAAGGTTTTTGCACCCGATCATATAGTTTTTTTTAAAAAACCTGTTTCTTTGATAGAGCCCTTTAACGTTTCTGAAAATCAAAGGCTTGAGCCCTAATGAGAACAAAATTTTTTGACTAGTCGACGCTCTTTAACAATTGAGACGGGATTTATCATACCCTGAATGGGTGTTTTTCAGACTGTAAGAATGCTGTAACAATTTTTCCCCCACCTCCAAGGGATTTTTTTAATATACATTGGGGCAGTCGAACTGCTCGTTCGGCCAAGCCATTAGACTTTGCGAAAGTGGGATTTGAGGTTAAACAGAAATTTTCCAGTTTTGGCGAACTGATTGAATTCATAAGAATTAAAAAGGCATGTTGTCACAAAGAGGGTTTCGGGAAATTTCCATTCCGAGCCATTATAGTTTTTTAGAACAGAATAGTTTCCTCAGCAATCTTGCCGTGAGTTTTAACTAGCTCAATCCTTTTAGAAATGAAAACAGCAACTTAGTGTTAGCTCCAGGAATTCAAGATATAATCTTTGGGACAATTTGAAAAAGCCCTGTCGGGAATTTGGCGTTGAATCATAGGCTCTTTTACATTGCATGTAAAAACTTTTCACAAATTTCACGGAAGACCAGTTTTTAAATTTTGTTGAGCCTCCAGGCCAGTATAGCAAGACTAGCTCTGTTTTTACTTTTTATATACCAAGTACCTTTGGGATCGATTCCAACATTTTAGTCTATGGAAAGAGGGACTATTAACTTTTCCCCCAAAAAAATTAGATCATTGAATCAAAAATTTTCAGAGCGGAATTTCCAGTACAACCTACTTCTTATTTTCTCTTGAAAATGCGTTTGCCAACCCTTTCTTTGATCCCAAATTTTTGCTGAACACCTTGGGTCCTTTTTTGGTAGCCTTTTGGAATTTTCACCATTTTTCTGGGCTTCCGCCAAATTTTGGGACACTACATCTACTAGGGCCCTCTAGTTCAGGGTCATCAGAAACTTTATCCTTAAGAAAGGCTCTAGAAAGGGATCCAAAAAAACATGTTTTCCGGGACAAATGTTAGGTATGATCATAACGGAGGCACTGGAAGCATGCGTTTGAAACGATTGGGACTTTTCCAATTTTTTTTTTTACTAATTCAAAGGTTTAGGGTCTGATTGAATTTTTTTACTTTCGTCTATAGAAATACTGATGGAATTTCTAGGAATAGGCTTTTGCCAAAATTTCTTTTCGTTTTAAAGCTTTCCCTTCGAAAACTGTCAGTGAGCGTGGATGGGAAAAATTGGGGCCTTCCCTGAAAACAAACTGTCCAATCCAGCCTTGAAGTCAGTCTTGGTAACAGAAACCCCCGGGTTTGCTTACATCAAAAAACCTTAAAACAGGTGTTTGGGCACAAATTTTGTTCAATAGTGCAAAAGCTTTTCCTGTGAATCACCCCACCCCCACATTGTCTTATTTTTTAGAAGATCTCTGAGTGGTGCCGTTATCTCGGACAACTTGGAATAAATGACCTAACATATTTACCAGCCAAGGAACCTGCAAAGCTTTCCTTTGAAGAAGGGATACCCATTTCAACTAGGTTCTTACCCTAGCTGGATCAGCTTCAAACCCTTTGCACCAGATCCCCTAAATAGTTAACAGTTTTAAGCAGCTGAAACATCTGGTTGAATTTTATTGGTATTCTTAGCCCTCTAAAAGTACTAGTAAAGAATCTAATCATTTTCTTCCTCATTCTCTCCTGCTTGATGAGATCATCAAAGACTACTTCCATCCTTTATGTTCCCAAAATAGCTTACATTTTTTTTTGGAAAAATTTGATCAGATTTTACCCGAAAAGGAGCCTGTTAAAACTGTACCCCCCAAAAGGAGTATTGAAACAGCACAGGTCTGAACTGGAATCATTAAGACCAGTTGCCAAACCCCTCTTTCAAGTCAATGCTAGAAAATACACTTTTACCTTTCATGCGAGTGCTACGTTTCCACTGTTGGAATATATGGTGCTCCGTTGATTGCTAAGTTTTTAAAACTTTAGGATCTTTAACATAGACGGGTATCTCCATTTTTTTTATCTGCAATAACTAAACTACTAATTAAAATGGTAGGTTTTTTTACTTTAGACATACTGTCTTTTTTAAAAAATTTGTAAAGGTTTCCTTTAACTTAGGTTGAGCCCAAAAGGACTTTTTTTTTGAGAGCATACAGGATTAACATTATCCTCAAACAATTGGGGTGGGTACCCGAATCTTTCCCAACCCCAAAACATCCGCCACATGCTTACAATTTAGCCTTAATTAGGCCCCGTTCATTATCAAAAAAAAGTTGAACAATATTAAATATTTTTCAGCCAGATAGCCCTAGTAGGGCTGGGAAACATATCTGAAACTTCAAAAAACAATTGGGTTATCCATGTTTTTATTTGCACAGGGGCTAGTTTGCCTCTTACATCACTCTATGGTTACCATTTGAAACAAAAACAGTGTTTTACTTAGCTAGTTCTTTTGGGAAAAGAAAAAATTGTTAAAAAGTACTCGGGAAAAAATTTTACCCCGGCTCCGTATTTCTTTGAATTTTACCTTGAGACCTCCTTTTTCAGAATTGCATACCCTGCACCAGCAGACCTGGTGTTTAACTCTGAGATGAAATACTCTTCCCTACCCCCGCTCTTACCACCCGTTCCCCCTTTGGGTTCATCTTGTTGAGCACCATGGATTTCGCGAACCGGCTTTGTCTGCTTACGGCGGGCACACGTTTTTGAAAGGGTTTTATCCGTTTCAATTGAAAACTTCTTTCAATATGCTGGACACGACCTGGTTGATACTGTACCCCAAATATCGCACCCTTCATGTTGGTTTTATTCTGTTTTTATTTTCCTAGTTAGGCCTACTGTTTCGCTGGGCCCAGGTCCTGGGAGGCCCAATTGTTTTTAAACTGCTTTACACGTTTTCTTATTTTTGGCTTTTTAGTCAAAGCGTTAATTCATCGAGGACTCGGGATCAAATTTAACGACGTCTTGTTACTTCCGAGTTTAAAAAGATCTCAATGGTCTTGGCTAGCGGATTTTGGGGCTTCCTGGAAGTTTCCCCGAATCCCCTGTCCAATATGCAATGCACAATCAAACCCCGGGTTAACCCCTCCAATTCTCTCCAAATTTACAAGTGGATGCTGTGTCTTAAGCCTATTAAGAAAGTGTCAAAAGGTTTACCCTTTACATTGCTTAACCTCAAAAAATTCGTACATTCCACTACTAATTCCGTTGTGGAAGGCAGAAGTCTTCCAATTTCTTATTATGAGTAAGGACAATGCTCTTCCCCTTCCGGAAGATAAAATTTTTTATGGATTTCCATAGCATCTTCCCCAATCATGTTGAGTAGGATGGCTATTTTTCCAAGGGCTTGCCATTATAACCCGTAGCGGCCATATACGTTTCAAAAGTTTTCCTCCACTTTTTTTAGTCAATTGTTGACTGATCTTTAATCTTGAGTTATTAGGCCTACGGAAAATCCCTCATTGCAGGCTAACTAAAAACTATCTGTGGTACGTATCTGTGGTGTGCGTGTTTTGGGTACGCCACGCCCTAGCCCAGGCCTTTTAAACAGTCCAAGCCCGTTAAACTTACTTCGGACACCAGTGATATTTTCCCGCCACTTCTTATTGTTTTTAGGTAATTTCAAAAAAAACCCCATTTGTTTATTATTTTTGTTGAATTGATTATCTTTGCCAGACCTTTACATGAGCCCTAAGCTTCCCAGGCAGCCATCACCATACCCTGATGCATTGCAGTTGCACAGCGACCAGGCGTCAGCGGGACTGTAGAGAGAGGGGGCGGAGCCATAGCGACCCCCCCGTCTTAATACTTGACACTTATGATCTTCAACTGAAAAAAAATACACTTTTTAGTTAGGCGCCTAGCCTAGACTTACGGGTACTTTTGGACCTCATTTCCGATAAAAATTCATAAGTAGTCAAAAATTTATGCGTCAATGTTTTTTAATTTTTCACCTGACAAAATCTACAGCATCAATAATAAACAATAATTCTTGCTATTTTCATGACGGTCCAGAAAAAAAAAAAAAAATCGAGAAAATACCCCACTTTAGGATTTTGCAAGTTCTGCGGAAAGTCAATTTATTGAAAATATATCACTGGCGAGCAATTTCGACTTCTCGATAACGACCACAGTTGAGCTGAAACTCGACGGCGGCTCGATCGATCACTTATCTACATTACCGAAAATTGAAGAATCGATTTCGAGTTATAAATCTCGACTCGAAATTTCGGGCACATGGCTAACTCACTCGTCTAACAACGACTATGGCGTTTTCCTAGTTACATAAAGCAAGTGGTGGACGGAGATCAACACAAAATAGATTGTCATTAGCACTGCCACCTAGATGCTCCTCGTAGCAACCGAGTAGCATCTAGGAGGCAATGGTCATTAGCATCAAGCCAATTAGCCATCGAGGATGCCGTGTAAAATGCATTGTTTCAGTAAAGCGTCTTCATTTGTCTTTTTACGTTTACAATTTGAAATTATTACGTTACCAAGCTTCTTCATTATTATTTCTTCATGTGTTGAATAAATTAGTACATTAATTAAAACAATTGCCATGTGTTGAGTACATTTGAACATTCCCTTTCTTCTTCTATACCAAAGGCTGAATCTAGCTAGCATGGGTATTTCCTCCCCAGTCTATGAGGCAAGAGTAGCCCGTTAGTCCTTACTGTGTTGACGCAAACCCCTATTATTTACACCTATATAATTAAACGAGTGAGCGGAGCGACCGAGTGTCTCCATTCAACTCGAACGGCTCTCATTGTGATTCTGTCTGTCTGTCTGTATGTCTGTACGTCGAAAATCAGCCGAACCGCTGAACAGATTGGGCTGAAATTTTAAACAGACATCCAGTACGAGTTTACTGAGAACTGCTAACAAAATCAGCTTGATCCATTGCGATTTAAGCCTACAATAAATAAAAATGTGATTTTTTAAATTATCGATAGCATTTGTTTAGTAGCAGCTAGCGGAACGTAATTTGCGTGGCTTACATGGCACAGTGGTAAGCATTAAGCCTACCGCACGGAGGGTTGGGGTTCGATTTCCGTTAGTTCGAACTTTTTTTTATATTTTTACAACCACATATTATTTTTGAGGGGTGTTAAATGGGAAATAAAAATTAGGTGATTTTGTTTCATCTTGGAAATTTGTTAATGTTTTACGCTAATACGTTTTGAACACGATTCGCATTTTAAATGTTCAATTAAAATAACAAGGGAAACGCCAAAGGCGGTGTTAAACGAGTGAGTGAGCCATGTGTTGAGTACTCGGTATCAATCCCCATGCTGGGCTCGATCCAGCCTTAGGTATAGGGGAGGAAAACCGATGTTCCCGGGTACTCAACACTTGGCTCACTCACTCGTTTGACAACGACTTTGGCGTTTCCCTAGTTAAACGAGGGAGCGGAGCGACCGAGTGACTCCATTCAACTCAAACGGTACTCATGCTGCGATTCTGTCTGTCTGTCTGTCGATCTGTCTGTCTGTACGTCGAAAATCAGCCGAACAGCTGAACAGATTGCACTAAAACTTTAAACAGACATCCGGTACGAGTTTATTGAGAACTGCTAACAAAATCAGCTAGATCCATTGCGATTTAATCCTACAATAAATAAAAAGTTATTTTTAAAATATCGATAGAATTTGTTTAGTAGCAGCTAGCGGGACGATAACTACGTGGCTTACATGGCATAATGGTAAGCATTAGCCTACCGCACGGAGGGTTGGGGTTCGATGCTCATTAGTTAGAACTTTTTGTTATTTTTACACCCACATATTATTTTTGAGGGTGTTAAATGGGAAATAAAAATTAGGTGATTTTGTTTTACCTTGGAAATTTGTTAATGTTTCACGCTAATACGTTTCGAACACGATTCGCATTTTAAATGTTCAATTTAAATAACTAGGGAAACGCCAAAGTCGTTGTTAAACGAGTGAGTGAGCCAAGTGTTGAGTACCCGGGAACATTCCATTTTCTCCCATATACCCAAGGCTGGATCTAGCCCAGTATATGGAGAATGAACCGGGTACTGTACACATGGCGCTCACTCACTCGGTAAACAACGACTTTGGCGTTTCCCTAGTTATTAAACGAGGGAGCGGAGCGACCGAGTGTCTCCATTCAACTCGAACGGCTCTCATTCTGTGATTCTGTCTGTCTGTCTGTACGTCGAAATCAGCCGAACCGCTGAACAGATTGGCTGAAATTTTTAACAGACATCCGGTACGAGTTTACTGAGAACTGCTAACAAAATCAGCAAGATTCATTACGATTTAATCCTACAATAAATTAAAATGTGATTTTTAAAATATCTATAGCATTTGTTTAGTAGCAGCTAGTGTGACGATAACTACGCGGCTTGCATGGCCTATTGTTAAGTATTTAGACTACCGCACGGAGGGTTGGGGTTCGATACCCATTAGCTCGAACTTTTTTATATTTTTACACCCACATATTATTTTTGAGGGGTGTTAAAGTGGTAATAAAACTTAGGTGATTTTGTTTTATCTTGGAAATTTGGTAATGTTTCACGCTAATACGTTTTGAACATGATTCGCATTTTAAATGTTCAATTTAAATAACTAGGGAAACGCCAAAGTCGTTGCTAAACGAGTGAGTGAGCCATGTGTTGAGTACCCGGGAACATTGCCTTTTCTCCCATATACCTAAGGCTCGATGTAGCCCAGTATGGGGAATGATACCGAATACTATACACATAGGTCACTCACTCGTTTAACAACGAATTTGGCGTTTTCCTAGTTAAATGATGGAGCGGAGCGACTGAGTGTCTCCATTCAACTCAAACGGCTCTCATTCTGTGATTCTGTCTGTCTGTACGTTGAAAATCAGCCGAACCCGCTGAATAGATTCAGCGAACCGCTGAATAGATTGCGCTGAAATTTTAAACAGACATCCGGTACGAGTTTACTAAGAACTGTTAACAAAATCAGCTTGATCCATTGCGATTTAAGCCTACAATAAATAAAAATGTGATTTTTAATAATATCAATGGCATTTGTTTCGTAGCAGTTAGCGGGACGAGATTGACGTGGCCTGCATGGCCTAGTGGTAACCATTTAGCCTACCGCACGGATGGATGGGGTTCGATACCCGTCAGTTCTAACTTTTTTATATTTTTACACCCACAAATTATTTTTGAGGGGTGTTAAATGGGAAATAACTAGGAAAACGCTTAAGTCCCGTCGCGTTGTTGAGCGAGCACCGGTACGTGCAACACGACCCGAGTACGACATTCCCATAATGTTACATACCAATAAGTCTTTAAGGTCTTGACCGATTAAGCTGAAAATTTGTAAAATAGGAGAGAATGGATAACATCCACCGCCATCTAGAGGACCTTGACATCATTTTTTTGGGAAAACTACTTAAACTCTTTGATAACAAATAATACACTGCAACCTCGATAGTATTTTGATTACTTCTAGGTGGCAGTGCATAGTGAGACTTTTCGTTGCCATTGTAACGTTACTTTTGTTATTTCTATTTACACTACTTAAGGTCTTGACCGATTTAGCTGAAAATTTGAAAAATATGAGAGAATGGTGTACTTATTGACCCTGCAAAATTTCATAACGTTCGGAACATTTTTTTTTATTTTTTATTTTTTTATTATTATTTTTTATAACCAACGATCGGATTTTGTTCAAAAACTATACAGCAACCCGCCTAGGTGGTATGTACATATGTGCAAAATTTCAGGTCGATCAGAGAAACGGTGCGACCTGTACCGAAGCAGTAACAGAAAAAGAAAAAAAAACAGACATTCGAGCCATAAGAGTCAAGTGGAGACGCTTGCTACGCTCGCTCAAAAATTAGGTGATTTTGTTTTATCTTGGAAATTTGTTAATGTTTCACGCTTTATTGTTTTGAATACGATTCGCATTTTGAATGTTCAATTTAAATAATTCATTATTTTGGCAAGCAGAGTAAGTTCCTGTAAGGTGACCAGACGGTCCGGTTTTAGAAGTCAAAACACTTGGCTAACTCACTCGTTTAACAACGACTTTGGCGTTTCCCTAGTTATCAAACTTAAATGCAAATGTTCCCGGGTACTCAACACATGACTCGCTTAGGCCTACTCGTCTAACAACAACTTTGGCGTGTTTTTAGTCTAGTTGGCTAAGGCGCCTTATAGCCGAAATGTGGAAGACGTAGGTTCAAACCCGCGGTCGGGAAAGATTAGCTAATTTCTGGATTGTATTTAAACTAGGAAGCTTCGCAAACGCTTTTTCATGCGCGTTGTTGGATGAGCGTATTTTTTTAAAAAAAGGAAAAAAGCGTAAAATTGCGATTTTCATGAGAAATAATTTTTTGATTGCGCTCAAATTTCACACTAATATATTAATTGTTAAAATTAGGGTTCAGTTTAAAAATCGTTACAATCAGATAACGCATGTCGGCGTTATAAGTCGAAGAAATGTAAAAAAAAAACGTAAAATTGCGATTTTTATAAAAATTATTTTTTGATTGATATCAAATTTCACACGAAAATATTAATTCATGAAATTAAGGTTCTGTAAAAAAATCATTACAGTCTGATAAAGCATGTAGGTGTTTTAAGTCGAAGAAAGTTAAAAAAATTCGAAATATTATAAAATTGCAATTTTCATGAGAAATAATTTGTTGATTACGCTAAAATTTCACTCGAATATATAAATTCATAAAATAAAAGTTCAGTGAAAAAATCATTACAATCGGATAAACTATGTAGGTGTTATAAGTCGAAGAAAGTTTTAAAAATCGTAAAAAAAATCGTAAAATTGCGATTTTCATCAGAAATAATTTTTTGATTACGCTCAAAAACGTGGCAGTTCTAAGTTCAGAGATTTCAAAGGCCTCCAGAAAATTTCATTGCAATTGGAGTATCGGTTTAGACGGAATCATGTTAACAAACACACAAAAACTCAAAAAAGAAAAAACAAAAAACAAAAAAACAAAAAAAAACGATTTTTTTTCTCCAGTGTAGTGAAACGGAACTACGCTCATCCAAAAACTATAAAACATGTTTTGAAATGCATACAATTCTATGGAATACATAGTCAGTACAAAATACGAGTTTAGATTGCAATGTTTAGTCAATGTCCCAGCGAAATTTAGGGGCACCTTGAGCGTGCAAGATTCGATACACCTTGGTCAGTGCATGTAATCCACAGCCTGATAAAAATGATTCGATAAAAATATCTTCTTTAAGAACAAAACCGTTGTCGTTGAAATAATTCATACACATTTGAGCCTATTTTTCAATTTATCATTTCTTGTAGGTTTAAATCGCAACGGGTTTTGCTCATTTTGTTAGCAGTCATCAGTTACCTGGTCACGGATGTCTGTTTAAAATTTCAGCTCAATCTGTTGGTCGTTCGGCCGTATGGAACCGGACGACCATTTTACATTTAACAAACAGACAAATTAATCACAACGAAGGCCCATTCGAGTTGCATTGTAACACTTACGTTTGCTGCGCTGCTCACTCTTCTAATAATAAAAGTTTGCTGTTTTCTTCTCTTTAGTGCTAGAGTAATTCATTTGTTTCATTTGGGTCTGGTTTTTTGTTGCATTGCATTTCCATTGATCTCTTATCATTATCGCCGGAGACAATTCGGCCATATTTGCGTCCGTAACTTACCAACGCAAGTCTTTGTGCATGAGGGGGTAAAACTACAAAAAAATTGTTCCCTTATTAATTATTTCCTTATTTATCAAAAACTGTGCTGATAATGTGTTTCGATTTGTAGTTGCCGCTCGAGTCAATCACCCTACATTAAAAGTAAGCGCAATTGATGCTATCATCAAACCATGGCTAAGAAACGCTCGATACTTGGGTCGAGGCTGCGCCCGGCGGCAGAGACCGGAGCCCAACACTCGAAAGTCGCTGACTTTTGACTCTGGGATTGGATTGGATTGGATGGATGACTCGTGGGGAAGACAGCGAGGCCTCACGTCAACCATCAGAGACTCGATCCGATCCATCCGCTCGAAGCCGACCAGAATTGTCTGAGGGAGTGATGTCTCTGATGAAGAAGATGACTTAAGTGAGGTGTTTCATGACTTAGAGGTTGAGAAAAATGGGGAACAAAATATTGATATTCTTCAACCAAGTAGTCCTCAACAAAAGAGAGGCTGAGCTGTGAGAGACAGGCCAATCCTTGATGCAGGGCTTCTTAATAATTCTAGGAACTACACGTTAAACGTCTACTGTATAGGCTATGGTTATAAATACTGCTTTATAAAGGAAGAAAATGGAGAAATCGTCGCATTGGGAGAGTTTTTGCATCTGATGTTATTTTAAACCATCGTCTCTTAAAGGGGTATTTAACCGCTAAACTCAAAAAATATATTTCATTCAGGCTAATAAGTAATGAATTTAGCAATTAACAGAAAAATTATTGGGCCCACCATGACCTCCCAAAAAATTGTCAAACATGACATTTTTCGAGCTAGGTCCCATCGGCAAAAATCTCCCATAAGAAATAACATGGGGACGATCTTTATGCCCCGTGACCTTGGAGGATTTTGATCCAAAAAATTATTGGCCATTATTGACGTACTCGACAGACATTTTTGTAAATTCTCTTTATTTTGTTTTGTAATTTGGGCAAGTAGTTCGGTCAAAATATGCTGATTACCAAGTTGGGGTGTGATTTTGGAATGCATATTTTTGCGTGTTTGAGGGTATATTTGGGCACAGTTTCAAGACACGATGTTATAAAGGGGCATTTTAGATTGGTACTATGCTCTAGTATCTATGTGGACCAAAAAGAAGCAGGTTAGAGCCGATTTAGGAAATTTTCCAAAACACCAATTTTCGCCAATTTCTGGATCAAAAATATATTTTTTTTTTGTCAAATCACAGTTACAAGATATAATTTTTTAAACGGTCATTTAAGTGTAGTATTGTGCTATAGATCACGTGGTAAAAAATAATTTTTGGGGTTTTTAGCCCCTTTAAATAATTGTTTTAATTGACTTCAAAGTTACCAATAAAATGTTCTGTAACGATCAATGGTTTTATCACTGCCTCCTAGATGTTCGTCGTGGCTCCTCGTTCCCTGCCTGTCCACGCGCACAGTGTTAATTGTTGTCCACAGCGCTAGTTACCGTCCCCAAGAGCTTTCTTTTGTTTTTGATGTTGTTATCACATTAAATGTCATCTCCCATGTATTTTACTGTTGAATCCAACTAAATTGAATGTTTTAGATCGCATTTTGTATACGTACATCACTTATCATGGTTTGCAGAATAGAAACATACAAATTTGTCTAGTTATATTATGCTGGTAACTAAACAAAAAGTAGATATTGATAACTTTGTTGTTTGATAATATAAGGCTAAACGGCTAAAAGGCATGTTACTTTTATCTATAGGGCCTATGCCTCATATTCCTAATCATATTAAAAATCAACAGGCTTAGGTAGCCTACTGGCCACGAGCTAAACGATATTACTCTCCATCAAGCAGTGGCGCGTGCTAAGGGGGAGTCTGGGGGGGGGCCTGGGTGGCACAAGTTCCTTATTTCCCGGTAGATCATGCAAAGAAAGGCCTACTCGTTTTAGATAATGGCATCCCGGTGACTTAAAACTTCTTACATGCACTATTGCCTATTACGAAGAAAAATACAGCTCAACACTGGCATGATGACATTTTAATCGTATGCAGATCGTATGTAAACAACGAAAACAAAATAAAGCTCTTGGGGACGGTAACTAGCGCTGTGGGAAAAAAGTGCGAATTGTCTTCAACAATCAAAACCTGTTGCGTGGACGGGCAGGGAACGAGGAGCTACGACGAACATCTAGGAGGCAGTGGGTTTTATATTCTTATTGGAGTCGATGTTTAAGCGAATACAAATGATAACAATATCAATCGTCTGTCTGTCTGTCTGTCGTTTTTAGTAAGTATGAACCGTAAAAATGTCAGGATTATTATGATGATGATTATTATTATTATTATTATTATTATTATTAGGATTATTAGTTGAGGCGTCCAGTTTGGATCTTCTTCGCACTCCTCTTTGGACGAACTGACGTAGGAAGGGTTTTGGTTTCTCCAAACTGTGCCACGTGCCGCAGTGTCAGCAAGTTGAGAGAGAGAGAAAGAAAATAAAGGAGTGAGTGAGTGAGTGAGTGAGTGAGTGAGTGAGTGAGTATGTTGTGTGTCAGTGTCACCCACCACCGATGGATGATGCAAGCAAGCCCACATTACCAAGCAAGCCCACGTTCAGCGGCGTTTCAAGCGATCTTTGTGATCAGGAAAACAGAATATCATAAGAGCATTTCTGATTTGTTTCATGTTCTTCAAGGTTGTTATCTTCTCCAGTACAGACCACGAGGATGTTGTCAGTAGGACTTTGATGACCATAAATAGTCTACCAATTGCCAGTTATACCAATTTACATTAGAACCTCGCATTTTTCTTGAGGATGGTTACGGGCCTTGTTGTCCGCTTATATTCTGGTGCAAAAAAGTGAATAAACGCACACTTGCATATTTGTTTGTTGTTGGTCCTTGGATTGTGATAACGACTGGTAGTCAGTGGCGGCGCTACGGGGTGCATGGGGGGGCAATTGCCCCCCCAAAATATGGCCTGCCCCCCCGCTTGCCCCCCCAGTCGTAGTACACTGTTCTAAATTAATGTATATCGATTGCATTTTATAATAAATTGTTCCTACCGTAATTCCAGTAATGCTTATAATTATAAAAGAAGCGACTGTTCCAGAACGAGTTTTTTGTTTTGTTTTGTTTTGCACTGTAACATTACTAAAATTAAATCATCAAATCACAAATTAAATACAACAAACTGTACATATTTGTGTTTATTTTACCAAGTGTTTATCCTTCATAAAAAAAACGGTAATCCCCACAGTTGCCATTTTTCAGTTAAAACATGACGAAATAACTGTAGTATGGTGAAATTTTTTTCGCCTTCGGCGAAAGAGCCTCCGGCGGCTGGGGCTTCGCCCCAGACCCCAGCTACCCGCCACTGATTGCCCCCCCACTTTATTACCTTGCCCATCCTCTGCCCCTCCAATGATTTTTGTCTGGCGCTGCCACTGCTGTAGTCTACAAGGGAGTGGGTGTAAGCACCCAGATGGAATAGATACCACATTTTTTACACTTTTAAAAAATGTAACGTTTTAAAAACGAACTACAAAAGTGTGCGATGCTGCAAATATACACGTGTCGACACGTACCGTGGACCCGGCACCTCCACCAATTGTGACAGGACAAATAATTTAGGATGTTCCAACCGGATTTCCTGCATGTTTGCATTGTTATTTCAATACTATCTTTATCATGCCATTCATTCCCAGCTAATGCGGGTCTGGGGCGTACAGCCCCGGAAATATTTTCGAAACTTGGAAGAATTTGATTGGAGTATTTAAACGAGTTTTTTGTTTACAAAAACCTTTTAAAAGCTGTATGAAAAAATTGCAAAATATGACATATATCTATTTAATTATAAGATCTCAATAAATACCGCATATCAAAAATTATTGTGCTGCCGCCCCCCTCCCCCCCCCCGTCCCATCCTCCAATCCCCTCTGACCAAAGGTAAGCGGTCACCCTAGGGTCACCCCCACCCCCCTCTAGGCCCCGTAGTTTCGCCAATGCTTGCCACTTACCTCATTTGCCGCCTCACTGGAAGTGGAATAGTCATCAGTCCCGACTTCGGCAAATTCCTGTTACTTTTTAACTAAACATATCCAGAAGTGTAGTTATATAGTCTTTTGATTTTTGGTTTGAAATAGCCACACACACAGGTCCAAATGAATCACAGTAACACATGCAGCACATACCAATACTATGGAGTTACACCTACACTTGATAAGAGACTAGGAGCTCATGTACACTGAGTACAGGAATACACATGGAAAACAATGTTATGCAATGAAGCTCCGCAGTCATCCCTTGACATGTTGTTAAAAACGTTCCGGTTCTGCTTCAGATTAATCTTTGGTCAGACGTATAATGTCTTATCCGATAAAGAATGGAATTAAATAACCAACAACATGCACTGTCGTGGGTGAAGAAAGGTGATGAGGGAAAGTCCACGAGAGACACGCGAATAATACTAGCCTACAGCGATGATGATGATTTTGGTTGATTAACGTCTATATTACTGCACGAAGGCTATTCGAGACGATGAGTGCTGATAGATGACGATCAAGGACGATTACAAAAAAAACATGCCATATGCGGGACTCGAACCCACATCCTCATAGACCCATACGTTTCAGACCAGCGCCCTTATCGTGTGCCACCGCAGACGACTTTTTAACCGAGAAAAGCTGACATTGTAAAAGATGTGGCCGTCATTGGATAGTTTTTACGACCATGGATACGACCGTATCATATCACAATCACTCGTATCATATGCAAAAACAGTCTGTATTTTATACAACAAATTCGAAGCCGCATAGGGCTAATTGTTTGTTGTTGATCATTGGATTCCCATTATAATGATTATTGGTCTTCAAATAAGTGAGGATTATGAAGCACCCATACGGAATAGTAGATCACATTGTTAAAACTTAAAAAAATAAATCGTTTAAAAAACGAACTGCAGAAGTGTGCGATGCAAAATACCATGTGTACCCGGTATGTTCATTATATTGTTAAGTGTGAAAATATGTTAACACATTTTAGAAAATGTACAAGGGAGAAAATGGTATTATTATTTATTTATTCAACAACAGACATATACTTTTCAGGAAATCCAGAAAAACATTGAATATAATAGTAAACATGATGGAAATACATAAATTATTATGATAAATTTAACTTTAAAAGTATTAAATAACCTTAAGGGTTACAGAAATTTATAACTTATAAGACATGATTATTTAAATATAACGGGATGTAATTGAACCTAAATGTAGAGTAATATGTTCAGTAAGACAGAAAGCAAACGAAACACAATTTAATTCTCTTCATCAGAACACATAGCATCGTTCTACACAAAAGAGACTCTACATTTTCTCTTGATAGTATGAGCATTGTCATTAAAGATATCTACATTAGAAAGCTGAGTACTGTTACAGATGCCAATAACTCTAGGGATAAATGAATTTTGCACTTGAGAGTATGTAGTTCTGATGACACTGAGACTGAGCTCATTGCCTGAACCCTCGGCGTGTAATCCGAAGTTTGGAGGATAACCTCGACCCCTCTTGATTAAGTTTGTCGTGAAGTACACGCGTCTGGGAACGTGTAACTTATTATAAGACCTGCTCTCTGAGATTCTGTCGTGGCGTGTGTTGTAGATCTCGAACCTACAACCTCAACAACTAGGTATATTGGAGTTAGGACAATTGTGAAGGGATGTCCGATGGCTGTCTACGAGGACTCAATCCCTTGCATTCGCATTAACGCCGAGGCAAACCTCGGAGAAACCCTTCAGTCAGGATTGCTGGTCTCGACAGGATTCGAACCGCGACTTCGCGAATCAGAGTCTCGCGCTGAACGCTTGAGCCAACCCTGTCTGTATGTACTATTAAGTATTGTGTCTGGAGTGTAGAGCACTCTGCGTAGTTCATGTTAGCCTGATACGATTCGGAGTTAAATGCGCAGTGGTGGAGCGCATGACAACTTCATCGCAGTGGCGTTCATGGCGGAATTCAAAGTGGTGTAAGCAGCAGCTAGCGAGCATGCACGTCAGTGACAAAACACTAGGCTGATTCGCGAACGCTTTTTTCCAGTCGCGCTGATAGATGAGCGTTTTTGGTTGACTATTTATATCCTGTTATTGTTTCATGTTCCAATTACATTATTTGGAACATTATCAGTCAGATGATCATCATTTTAAGAGGGAATAGGACACATTTGGCAGTTGGCAAATAGCTTTCGCTGCATGAAGTATCCGATGTACATGCAACTTTGCAAAGTTGTCAATAATGGACAAAGCATGCATAAATAAAACAGCCCTACAGTAGTAGATTTAGGATATTTTGCGTTAATCAGCCAGAAAAACATCACGAAAATGGTCAAATTTGGACTTTTTTACAAAATACAAAATTTTGAAAATCAATTTATTTTTTAAAAATTATTTGAAAACAAATTTTCGAAAACCGTAACTGTAAAGCCCCTGATTTCTGCTTCCGTGTCAACTTCCCAAAATTGAAACCATCTCTGGTGTCAGTCAGCTGAGCGAACAGAACGCATGTCCTATTAATATTATGCATGCTCTTAAACTCGCAAAAAAAATTGACCGATAGCTTCACCTTAAATGTGTGATTAAAAATGATTCAATGAATCAGTGAACACGTTTTGATTTCAAGATAAATGAAAACTAATTTGATTAAAACCAAAAGCATTCTTTCCAATAGGATATTATTATGTTCACGATGTCGATAGTCACCGCTTTAAACACAATACTAATAATAACTTGATACGAATGAGACTAACGATCCCTCCAGTGGCTGCTGACAGAGACCCTGACCGTTGCCATGGTACCGGCACCTGCCAGGGGTGGCAGTGCCAGACGAACCCGTGTACCCACCCCGTATTTTCTTACTAAATGAATAATATGGAAATCTAAAAACTCGGTTTCGTGCAAATTAGATTCAGTTTGTGACACCAGTACAGGCTTATCGGGCTATGATTATATTCTAATGACAAAGGACATCACACTACTATGAATCAGTATTGTTTATAACTTTATTGTTTTTGCATACTAAATACCATAATTACTATAGATATTTATATAAAAAAACAATAAGACAATGAAAAAATTATATTATATTCGGCACAAAAATAACACATTTCGGCAGATCCGCTGTAGCCATTAACAAGTGCACCCAATTTAAAAATTCATCTTCCTCTTGCCATTCCTAGCGTTGTCTGAATGTTAAATAAACCAAAAACGCTCATCCATCAACGAGACATATTTTGTTGTTTGTGTGTACTATATAATATGTGGTGATAAATTCTTTGTAATAGCTTCTGTATTAATAAATATATGTATTTTTTAGGGGAATATCTCCTTTAAGTATTTTTTCCGCTTCGATGAGGTCACACGGTCATGCCAGATAATTCTTTTTAATTTTTAGACGCAGAATCTTACTGAAGCAAAACAGAACAGAGAATTTTCTAGAGCGTCGTCCAACTTAATTTATCAACATAGTTCAAAATAAAATAATTGGGATGATAAATGTTCTAAATATTGTGAGTATTCCATTGCTTAACATATTGGTGGAGCCCATTGAAAATGAGAGGGTTTTACGATTGCAAAATAAAGACTATAGTTTTCATTTTGAGGCTGTAAAACGCACAGATTGCTACTAAATATATAACCTTGACGGTTAACCGCTTTCCGGGGGCTTGCCCCCGCACCTTGTTTGCTTTTCTCCGTCTCAAAATTCAGAAGAAACAAAAAATGGTTATCATACGTTTTGTAAATGTGTGTTTTATATACATGCGTGCGTTGACCAAAACTATTTTGGAATGAGCACTACAACCATGCTACAACTATTTTAGTGCATTCAATGATGAATGAGATGATGATCTCAATGATGAAGGACTTATTTTTGCTTTTGATGTTTTGCATGCCCTTTCCTAAACACTCGGATACTTTTAAAGTTTGGTTTTGATTTTTTTCTTCCCGGCTTCCGTCCTTACATAATATACAAAGGTAGAATTTGTACCACTACCAGTGGAAAAAAAAGTATTATGTTTTCTTTAAACATTTCTCATGTCAAGCCAATATGATTGATTAGAAACACGATTTATCCAATGATTCTCAAAGCTGATAATTAAAATAATAATTATTCAGGTATTTATGAAGATATACACCGATACTGATAAGTAGCCTATACATTGTTTTTAATGTTTTGATGTTGACTTTATGCTGAATATCATTGGTTCTGCCGTGCGGACGTTCAGCGTCTAGAGTGCAGTATTAAAAAATGGAAAAAAAAAATACAAAGAAGGAAATCGACATTATCTTGTTCTGTTTTCACCCACCGACAGATTAATAAATACATACATATTACTCGTGTATAGCCTTTGCACATTTCATTGACAGATTTTTTTCATGCCAGCCCTCAAAGTCCATACAAAATTGTAAATTTGATCGACATTTAAAAATTTTGTGTGGCCAAACGGGGCCATTTTTTTTAACAAGACTTGTACGAGGAATGGTATCACCTTTCTGAGTGTATGTACACATCAATGCTGATCTGTAGAAAAAAGTATGCGTAATTTGAAGTACGAACGCACATTTTGGTCTCGAATCGTAGAATTTCCATTTTAATTTCATTGAGATTTTGAACTTCGTTCAGTCGTATACAATGCTGCTATTTGTGGTTCTAGGGTGGTCACGGTACAAGGACGACAGTGCTGCGATCGCGCGTACGTGGCATTCTTTAACTGGAACCAGATCAGCACTGCTATGCTCGCCTTCTCAACGAGCATAATTACAGCTATTCAAGTGGGCCTATTTGTCACAATTCAATATCGTGTATACGCTTGATTTGTGCTTTAATTAGAGATACGTTTTTTAGCATTTAAATTTAGAATATTTAGCATAAATTTTGACAAATTTTGAATTTTGTAGCATCAATTGGTTTCCTTTCCACTAAAACCCTAAATGTGGGGTGTTTCTTACACTTCTAATGGTAAATGATGAATAAATGGAACATTTTAATTCAATATAGTCACATTAAACGCTAGAATACATTGCTAAACTAGTTCTCAATAGGCATTAAAAACACTATTTTTAGTAAAATTAGCATTTTGAATCGTCAAAATTAGCATTTGGCAGCATCAAAAACATAAAACGCTAAAAACCCGTACCTCTAGCTATATCTCTATCATTATAAACCACCAAAAATGTATTTTTACACTTTTCAAAGATAGAATAGAACAATATGAAACATTATTTATAGTCAATGGTAAAACACCCAATACACAAAGCTGTAAAATGATATACATCCTTTTTAAATGCTGTGTGAAGATAGGCCTTATAATGTTTAAATAGGCCCGCAAAAAGGAGAGTTTTTTAACGCGTTAAAGATGCGCTTGATATTAATTTTGCTTTTGCAATAGCCGCCGCTAGACTTACAACAGTTAGCAATAGCGACAGCAGCGCAGTACGTCATCTAGGTCTACTAGGTGAAAAATAAATAAATAAATAAATTAATAAATTCGTATTAAGAGTCTACCCGCTCAGTCATTTATAACTAATTTTCAGTGGGGAACAGTAAATCAAAGCGACTAAGCCTACCCTGTAGGTATAATTATTTTAATATCGTTGCTGCAGTGTTAAAACGTGGGATATCAAATTTTAATAAACACATGGAAATTCCCCGAGATCCCGAAGAGTGGATGAATTTGAAAATGGAGACGGGAAACACAATCAAATGTCGATATAATATAAATGGGGGTGCTCATCGTATTTTCGTAAACTCGAAGACGCGGAGCTAGTCCTGCCCTGCTGCCGTCAATCCTAATAACCAGTGATGAGATAAAAACCTATTAAGATCCATTAAACTTCCCTTCACAAATATCCAACGACCCGTGATTCGTCTACACAAAACTGCAGGAACAACAGGAAGGTCCTTCCTACAAAACAGAACGATTGGCCATCCAAAGCAGCACCATCGCCAACCAACACACTGTATAACTTCGCGTGATGGAAGTTTGAGGGGAAGGGGTGAATATGAATCATAACTGGAGGTAGAACAGGATTCACAGATTTGTTTCGATAATCACCCCTCACCTGTAAAGTCTTATCACGCCCTTAATCTTTGCATCCATCTTCTTTCTTTGATGATGTTATTCGTCACCACGAATATTATTTTACGACGAACGTAAACAACCAACAAAATACACTTTTGTTAGATGGTGATTTTGTTGCTCACGTCTTCTAGTAATGCACTAAGGCTATTCGAGACGATGAGTGGTGATAGATGAGGGTGAAGGGCGATTACAAAAAAACATTCCTTATGCGGGACTCGAACCCACGTCCTCGTAGAGCCATACGCTTCTGACCAGCGCCCTAATCGTATGTGCCTCCGAGGACGACATCGAACCCCCGTCCTCGTAGAGCCATACGCTTCGGACCAACACCATAATCGTATGTGCCTCCGTGGACGACATCGAACCCACGTCCTCGTAGAGCCATACGCTTCGGACCAGCGCCCTAATCGTATGTGCCTCCGTGGACGACATCGAACCCACGTCCTCGTAGAGCCATAATCTCCCGATCAACACCCTTATCGTATGTGCCATCATCATCATCATCAAATAACCCTTTGGCTATTACAGTAGTGTCTGAGCACAAGGCTTTCGAATTTGCTTGACAGGTAGACTTGTATCGACAAGGTGCTTCATCAAAAAGTGGTAACCTACTACATGTATAAGGCATATACACATATAACATCCCTACATAGGGGAATACAATAATGAAACAAATTAATTATTGAAAGGAAGGACAAATACTACAATATGCCATAGGTTGTCATGGAAATCAACAGACTAAAACATAGAAATGTTATAGAAATTTTAAGGACATGGCCAAGGAAACTAATTTATAAGACTGAAATTTGAACTGATGATTATTGATTTGTTTTCATGGCCACAACTTAAAAACTTAAAATTTGTTGATTTCCTAAACGATCAGTGGCTATGGTCTGTTTCTCCTCAAGTTCAAGTAATTTGTTTCATTGTTGTATAGTAAAGTGATGCTAGCCACATTAGTCATTATATTAGAAGATTATCAGCCGAGCTTGGATTTTTTTGTTTATTTTTCGCGCAACAGGCTACAAATTTCAGAATATGTTCTCAACACTATGACACATCTCCAGTATAAAGTAGGCCAAAATTAGTTTACCGGAAGTTGGTCAAAACAAAAGACTAACGCAAACTTGTGAAAAAAACCTAAAACACACTTAAATATCTGTATCTTTGGCATTTTATGGGTTAGAGTCTTGAAATTGGTCATAAAAGTTGTGAATTAACAACATCTATTAGAAATTTGCAAACAAAATATCAAAATATTGTATTTTAAAGAGTCGCAAATTAATAAAAAGTGTCAAAATTACAGTAAAAAATGATTTTACCACACTTAAGTTCAATTTTAAATGCATTTATTGTTGAAATACACAATAAATATTTGCATTGCTATTTAGCCTGATTCTTTGGCTAAAACATTGTCGCTGGTCGAACTCTGGAACGTGAACTTCATAGCATCGTTTTTATTATTCCCCGAGTTTCGGTGCAGCTCCCGCGGCGCTAACCAGGCATAAGGAAGTGTTATTTTCGGGGTATACCGATATAGGTAAATAGTGCATTAAATCGGAAATGGTTTAATTTAAGTCAATGCGGTTAGTGTAGAAATATTGAGTAAGGCTTACTTTTGAAGTATATTATATTTTCATTTGAGAAAAATGGCACATTTACCTTTATTATGGTATTGCCGGTAATTAATAAGAAAATGCGATCTTTCCAATGTTTAACGGAATGGTTCGTGAAACTTATCAAATCACTGAGACCACGATATTATAGCTATCGAAATACCAAATACACCGTTATAAAGGTCTATGCATCTTCTCCATGTTGCATCAAACCATATGCATCTAGCGTTATTGATTGTCATAATAGGCCAATATTAGTGAAGCACCGTAATTCATGGAATGTTCTATCATTTTATTTGCCGTAAATAATACTAAATATTTTTTTACAAGATGGCGGACGAAGATCAAAGTCTGAAATTTTTGTCGGTTTAAGGCATCAATGGTGGGGATATTGAGAAGAAAAATTATTTTTTTTTCGTGAAAAACTTTAAAGAATAAAAAATAAAAACACAAAATTTTCAAGTTTTGGAATTTTCTATTTTGTTATTTTGGTGCAATTTTTGGTTCATTTTCTAATAATAATCCCCAACTTTTGAGAAATAAACCTTTTCTCATACCAGCATTAGGTAATGACATTATAAATAATGTTAAGTTGGTCAGTTCAAGGGCGCCGAAATCGTTGCGGTATGAAGTATGTTCGTTTTAAAAAAACTCTTAGAAAATGTAGTAAGAGGCGGGTAGTTAAATTCCTTTTTTTAAATGGCTTTTACCCTCAACATTAATATTATGTACCAGTGCGATGTTATATTAAAATGGTTTAAATGGAACTTATGCTAATTTTTAATTATACTTTTTATTTTGTATTTAAGTTTCAATGACCGATATGGGTTAATTATATTGTTTATGTCCAAGGATGTATTTTACATTAATATTTACTATGGCGGCTGGAACAATGAAAATGTTTTATATATGAGGCAGTCTTTCAATCGAACCGTCTGCTCATGAAGGCAACTTGCTTGTTTCAAATTGTTTTATCATAAAAATAAATTGGTTCTAGAGATGCGTTCGCGTTCGACTGTCTAAATGTAGAAACAGGGTATACTATCTGCAGCTCAGCATAAGCATAAGATGACCAGACGTACCGGTTTGACCAGTACAGTAGCGTTTTCAGAACACTTGTACCGGTGTCCCGAGAGACTCATTAAAAACGTATTTGTACCAGTTTGCAATTTTGGGGAGAAAGTGTCCTGATATTTTCTTAACTATACCGTGCATGGAAGGAAAATGTTTTACTTTAAAAATACACTCCTCTGATTAATACTAATAGTAGAGACAATGAAATAGTTCTTCCACTTTCAAGAAGATAATTAATTTTCTATCGGAGTGTGCGAGTATTATTAATGATTTTGGTGTAGGTGCCGGATCGCGCACTGTGTGAAAACGTAAAAATCGTTAGGCCGATACATTTTTGGCGCTACCTTACCAATGCTGACTATTTAGCCATAACAGTAACCTGAGTCTTTTGATACAAATTTATATTCATTTTGGAAGTTTTGAACTATTTTTGGGCAAAAATAATAAAAATTCGTCACTACTCACTATTATGTTAGTTTCAAAATTTTCATGTAATATCACTTACTGAATGTCATAGCCTAGCCCTAATATTTGTGCTTGATGCTTGACCATTAAAATGATTAAGAGAAAAGTTACATTTAAAAATGAATTGGATGTTACTCTGTCTTCATGTTTGGTTCCTACATTTAGACGAACATCAATAAATAAAATTAATATTGTTCATATTGTAAATAATAAATATAGTGAATTTTAGAAATTAAACGAAGTACTCGTACTCGAATTTGGACTCGATACTCGAGTTATTTTAAGTACTCGTTTCGGACTCGACTCGAACTCAAAAACCTGGACTCGCACATAGTGCCATAATAATATTTTTCAGTTACTACTTAATAGAGGATATAACATTTACCTATGGTTATAACAGTTTGCTTTGTAAGTAGATATACATTATTAATATGTGTATGACTTACTTACTATCTGTATGTGTGTGTGTTGAATCGATTTTGGTAACATTTTAATTCAAATTACTTGAGAAATTGTAAGTCTTTTCCCAATCCACAAACGTACTAAGAACAAAATGTTTGATTTCAGGTTATAAAAAATCGCTTAATTTATGTATAGGCCTATACCGAGTTTGTTGAAAGTTTCACCCAATATCCGGGACCAATATTGAAGAAGCTGTTTTAAACCTGTACAAAAAATGTCACCAATATATCGACTGGCGCTGCCTTCGGCCTGAAAAGACTATAGTTATTTGGAGTTCCAAGAAACGGTAAACTGCGGAACTTCTGGAACAACAACATCATGTTCCGTCTGAATGGCACACTGCAGAAAGACGGTGCCGTCACCGCTTCGTTTGCAAGGACGCCATTTCGTTGAGATGATTCCTCCTACTGGCAATGAGCAACACCCGTCGCGTAGATGTGAGTATGCAAGAACATGGCAGTAGGAAGGAAACTAGCTAACATGTGTCCTGACTGTGATGACATCGCTCTGTGTATTTTTCCGTGCAACAAGACCTACCACACCATGAAAGACTTCTAGGCTTCTATGGCCACTCTCGTCATAATATACTGTGACGGACCGAACCTAACATGCAGACATTCTAGTGGGTTTTAACAAGTGGGTTCTCGGGGGAGTGGGTTCTTTGTCTGAGGAAGGGGTGACATTCATTAAAAGTAGATAATTACTATAAAGAATACAGGTTTATTCAACTCACCAGAGTGACGTGGACGGCGGTACACAACACAACATAATACGATTAAATATAATGACAAAAAAAAAAATGATAATAATAGATAATAATAACACAATAAAAGACCAACACCGCAGATGTAACGACGCGCTAGCTGAAGAATGAAAGGGGGGGGGGGGTTGTTGTTGATCAGCGTCGGGGGTTGAAGGTCGGCGTCGGATCTCGTCCACGCAATTAAACAACCCTTCACCTCACACACTGACTTTACACATCCACACTAGGTGACAATACAACTTATTCACACGTTCACTTCTCTAACTTTGTAACAACCACGAGAAGACCAGATGCACATCCGCTCTCAGCGATAGCCCGAATCTCTCTCCCCGTCTTCCACCACTGTTTTTCTGTCCTCCCTCAGGTCCGTTGGACCTCCTTCTTAGCCATTGGTTGGGTTTCAATATTCAAATGTTTTAACCAATAGCCAAGACGCATAAAATTACAAATTTCCAGAAATCCGTTGGGCTTGGAGGGCAGTTGCGTTCTCAAGACGCAACCCCCCAAACCAACAAAAATCTAGACAGGAAATTGATACACTGCCGCCATGTGCCCACTCACTTTCTGCTAGCCTGTAACCGTCTCCAAAGCAATTAACTAAAAGAAACTGTGTGGGGGGTGCGAAACAGGCCCTCACAATACTATTTCATCATATCCATGCTTGCTCGTAGTACGCATGAACTCTAGTGGTTATGTCTTCCCACAAATGTATTTTTCTCTCAAGTCTACTCGTATTATTTCTGACAGACAATACGTTTTGAACTCTGGTGGTTTAACCTTTCCACAAACAAAAATGGCCCCATTTTGGTTTTAAAAAGGCCCCATTTTGGTTGACTCCTTGGCGTTGGTTATGGGGCTTTTTACTTATTATCAACCACATTGAAATAATAAATAATACATTTCTTGTACAACGTTTTTTGTGTTTCCCTGCCATTTATTTTAGTTTTAGTGCTCCTTTATTTCTAATTAAGTGGTTTAGGTTGTTGTTGGGTTTTAGATAGTCTGGTGGGAGACTCAAAAATAATTATTAACTGTAGGCCTATTGCATGCTGGAAAATGCTATAATTGATTTACTAAATATATGTCTGTATTTTATTTTAATCGTTTCATTTATTTAGGTGACATAAGCAAGACCTTACAAATAAGTCATGCTTTGATTTGGTTGACCTAGTGGCTGGTTTAGTATATATAGGTGGGGAAAGATTGATAAATTTTAACAATGCAAACCATGTGCTAAATAAGAGACTTTTTTTGAACAGGTAAATTGTTAGAAATAAAACATGTTGGACTATTCACTGTTCTTTATATTATTACAAATAAATTAAATTCATAGTCAACAATAGCCCAACGTGTTTTATTTCTAACTGCTAACAATATCTTCAATTGTAGTTAAGGATTATTATTAGAAAATGAACCAAAAATTGCACCAAAATAACAAAATAGAAAATTCCAAAACTTGAAAATTTTGTGTTTTTATTTTTTATTCTTTAAAGTTTTTCACGAAAAAAAAAAATTTTCTTCTCAATATCTCCACCCTTGATGCCTTAAACCGACAAAAATTTCAGACTTTGATCTTCGTCGCCATCTTGTAAAAAAATATTTAGTATTATTTACGGCAAATAAAATGATAGAACATTCCATGAATTACGGTGCTTCACTAATCTTGGCCTATTATGACAATCAATAACGCTAGATGCATATGGTTTGATGCAACCATGGAGAAAATGCATAGACCTTTACAACGGTGTATTTGGTATTTCGATAGCTATAATATCGTGGTCTCAGTGACTTGATAAGTTTCACGAACCATTCCGTTAAACATTGGAAAGATCGCATTTTCTTATTAATTTTCCGGCAATACCATAATAAAGGTAAATGTGCCATTTTTCTCAAATGAAAATATAATATACTTCAAAAGTAAGCCTTACTCAATATTTCTACACTAACCGCATTGACTTAAAGTAAACCATTTCCTATTTAATGCACTATTTACCTATATCGGTACCCCGAAAATAACACTTCCTTATGCCTGGTTAGCGCCGCGGGAGCTGCACCGAAACTCGGGGAATAATAAAAACGATGCTATGAAGTTCACGTTCCAGAGTTCGACCAGCGACAATGTTTTAGCCAAAGAATCAGGCTAAATAGCAATGCAAATATTTTTTTGGTATTTCAACAATAAATGCATTTAAAATTGAACTAAAGTGCGGTAAATCATTTTTTTTCCGTAATTTTTTGACACTTTTTATTAATTTGCGACTCTTAAAATACAATATTTTGGTATTTTGTTGCAAATTCTAATAGACGTTGTTAAATCACAACTTTTAAGACCAATTTCAAGACTCTAACCCATAAAATGCCAAAGATACAGATATTTAAGTGTGTTTTAGGTTTTTTTCACAAGTTTGCGTTAGTCTTTTGTTTTGACCAACTTCCGGTGAACTAATTTTGGCCTACTTTATACTGGAGATGTGTCATAGTGTTGAGAAACATATTCTGAAATTTGTAGCCTGTTGTGCGAAAAATAAACAAACTTCTACAGTTGAAGAGCTAGCCGTTTGATAATCTTCAGCTATTAGTAATTACAACCCCCACATGCTGGAATTAGTTATTAGTCATCATGCGCATGTCCACTCTCATGTTTAGAATGGACTTCTGTTTTGTAGTTCCTCCTCGCATGCAGATCGCGTTTTCATCCTATAACAAAAATGAGCAATTCAAAATATAGGTGGTGCATCTAGATACCGGTACAAATACTGCAGTCATATTTCCCCCAACTTTCTCATTATCACACTCCCAAGCTCACTAATCCAAGCCTCAATCTTAGTTCGCTCATTTTCTTTTTCGTAGCAACAGTAAGCTTATTTGGCATTACCTTTTTTCAAATACCGTTTTTACTTGATTGCAAGCAGACCCCTGATTCAAAGTTTATCTTACAAAAAGGTGTAGCATTTAAATACTCATAAGTTTGCCATCGATTCCAAGCCAGGGTGCCATTTCGAACTGCAAAAATGTGTCAAAAAATAAGGATTGCGATCGGGTAAATATTGTACATTGAAAAATTAATAATAAAAGCTCCACTGGAATAGTCTATATAATCATTCATAACATACACTATGCATCAACAGTGCCAATAATTTAGACTCATAATTAATTATCATTTGATATATCAAACAAAGAATCCTCAAATTGCCCGGTGGAATTTTCAGTTGCAAGAGTATGACATTGCTGACATCCGTCATCGACCTGGCAGCTTAATGGCTCACGTTGACGCCTTACGCCGTGCTCCAATTGAAGAAAGCTGTGACACACGAACAAATTGTTGACGACCGACTCGGAATGTTTGTCATTCTGTCCCTCCCGGACCAAGTACTTATGATGCAGCACGCTGACGAACTCAAAGTCAAGCCCGTTGCCGAGCGTAACACATATGAATAGGCGCTTGTTCTCGACATGGTTTAACGTAACGGAATCCTCTACAAACAGATCAAAATGGGTGACAAGAACCGAACCTTGTTCGTTGTACTCAAGACGATGATGAAAAATATGTAAGTCAAAGCCCACGATCTATTTGGCCATTTTGGTTTGGATAGAACGATTGCGAAATTAATGTTTCGAGTGCCTGCTCACCGAGGTCTCGGGACGAGGACAAACTGGTCTACACCCGATAACTCCTGGAAGACGGCCATTTGCAATGGTAAATATGCATCATTTGGGCCCCTTTATCTCAAGTGCAAAGGGCAACCAATATGTTTTAGTAATTGACAACCAGACAAAATACACGCACTTGTACGCCACCCGCGATGTGTCGACGAAGAAACTAATCAAATGCCTGGATAGTTTCTCGGATGAACGTGGACTACCGATGCGCATAATCTCCGACCGTGGATCCTGTTTCACCTCCAAGACCCTGGAAGATTATTGCAGTGAACGAGGTGTATCCCATACTCTGAACGCGACTCGACACCCGAGGACCAACGGCCTGGTTGAACGCGTCAACCGCACCCTGATCCCTGTCATAACGATGCCAATTGAAAATCCAAATCAAAGGGATTGGGATGCCAAGTTAAAAACATGTGACAGAAACCTAAATACGTCCTTGAGTAAGACTACGGGGAAAACCCCATTCGAAGTCCTTCGCGGTTACAGCCCAGGTTCCATGATGGTCATTACCAAGAAGTGAATGACATCGAGGAAGAAGAACTGTGGCATGAACCTTCCACGCTGCAAGCAGATGCGTGGAAAACATCGCAGAAAAACAGCTAAAGCCCAAGGAGTCGTTCGACCGGAAGCGCTACACAGCCACCCAGTATGCACCCATGCAACGGATACCTGTACACACCGGTGAACCCACGAAACGCAGCAGAAGTATCGCGGGCCATTAGTTACTACGGCTTCTCTACCAGGGGACACGTATCGGGTGTCCCAGCTTCGTTTGCCAGAGGGAGAAGGGAGGGAATAAAAACACCACACGAACAATAAACGACCATTACTTTTAACACTAACCAAAAAAGTGCGTTCAATTTTCAAGAGGTTCTCTTCATCAGACGCAAGGAAGTTTTGGAATGTGTTTTAATAAATGGCTGTGGTAATTTCTCGATTTGGTTAGACTGGAAACACTTCATAGGTGGAATTAATAATACTTAATACCCCCCCCCCCCCCCCCCCCAAATCCCGATCGGGATTTGAACCCGAGGCTCCCACATTCCGGGTAGGCGCCTAGGATGTTTTTTAAACTTCTGATGGTTATTGTTCGTGCGGTGTTTTTATTTAAATAAAATCCAAGTAGTAGATATTTTACATGTAGGCTGCTTATCTGTCCAGGTTTATAACGCACGAGTGTAATCAAAAATAAATAAACAATATCATCAAGGTGTGCGGAAGCGCACCGGGCCAAGCCACGCGCGGCTCCGCTTCGACTAGCGCCTATTACTGCACGCCTATATAAGCATTTAACACGGTGTCGCCGACGCGAAACCATGTGAGATAAAAACCTGCAACTTGCTTCAATCGATAGGCTTCTACTATGAGATGACCCATTTCAAGTTTCATCCCGATCTGATGATGCGTCTAGAAGTTATTGAGATGTCAAGATCGTTCGAAATAACTTTCTTCTTGGGCTGGCTGGGTGGCTGGCTGGCTGGCTGACGAATTATGTATCAGTTTGTAAGCTCTCAATGGATTATGTTAGAGAAGCCAAAGTTTGCACCGATGTCAGTCATCTCAGTGGCCATGTGATATACAAACGGTAATTGGATTAGATGACCGGAAGCTTAGATAAGCAAAAAAATATATTTATTGTAACTGCGATGTTCAAACCTTTTAATTATCAATGAGTGAGATTTTATTTTGAATCATTGTAAATAAAGTAATTTTCTCTACTTGGATGCAACATCCATACAGTGTACGTTCTAAAAAAATTGTTGATATACCATACAAAAATGCAAAAACTTGCAAAAAAGGGGTCAAGCCGAAAACGAGGAAGATACAAGTGGCTCAACTGCATAAAGTGGTGAGATCTAGAAGTGTGGCCAAGCCCATTATTTTGTTTAAATTAATAAATATATTTATTAATTATACAATTAATTAATAATATATCAATATACATATTATTATCTAAATATGATCATAAAATAAATGTATTGAAACATTTACATGTGGAAATATCAAAATTGACAGACGCCATTCAAAATTAAAAACTTGGTCGATGGATTTGGATTGGTTATGTTTTGGTTAGTCAGTAACGAAAACCGAGTTGAAAATTCATGGACTAAGCTTTTAATTTTGAATGTGGTCTGTTAATTTTGATATTTCCACATGTAAAGGTTTCAATAAATTTATTTTATGTTTATGTTATTTTTGTTAATATATTTATTTTATAATCATAGTTAGATAATAATATGGATATTGATATATTATTAATTTATTATATAATTAATAAATATATTTATTATTTTTAAACAAAATAATGGGCTTGGCCACACTTCTAGATCTCGCCACTTTATGCAGTTGAGCCACTTGTATCTTCCTCGTTTTCGGCTTAGCCCCTTTTTTTGCCAGTTTTTGCATTTTTGTATGGTATATACTTTAGGAAACGTATCACGTTCGCGAAGCCACAGTTTCCTCATGAAAATTGCTAAATCGTAAATCGGGTAATCATCATAAACAGTCAAGAGTAGGTAATGAACATGGACAGTATTCAAAAAACGTCTCTGGGGACCGGGCCGCGTGTGGCTGCACCCCCTATATAATCGGTTGTTGATGCTATTGACTTTTACCTCAAAGAGTGATTGTGACTCGTTTAATTGGATTGAAGTTAAAAAATTCAAACTAGCTTTGCCCGACTAGGGTTCGAACCGAGAACTTCAGTCTCTGTATGAGATAGACCACTACACAGCAACAAACGTGCTGTCTCAGTTTATGACGATATCAGCACAGTTAGAGCGTGATAAGTGTTGTGCCGTTCAACAGACGAAAAATTGGGAAATTAGAATCTACCCCAACTCTCGTCACATGGCCTAACGAACGTTTTAACCCCCATCACCAGTCGTCAATAATAATAAATAAATATAAAACATAAAAAAATAAAGGCCTACTGAGTAAAATATAAAATTAAAAAATGGAATTTCAATATTATCCTTTACCATACACTAGAAAAACCTTACGGATAGTGATTACAATTCGTTAGATATTCGCATTCATGCATCTACTGTAACAATGCTATAGCAATGTAAGTTGACCTTGACATTGACCTTAAATTTAAAGCCGACCAAGCCAACCCTGTAGGCGCAGACACTATCGATAAGCGGACGACGACCAACTAGAGACCGGCATATTTATGTATGAAACACAGATCAATCAAGCTGGACACGATTCCACTTGCGGACAGCACCAGAATCAACAAAACTTATTCGGAACAACCTTAAAATTAATTTTGTGCCTCGTTGCTAGGACGGCTCCAAAATCATCGTTCACATTCCTAAGCCTTACATGGATCGTTCACCTTTTCTGTAAAGGTGTACCATCTATTTACCTAAATAGACTCCAAATACAACAAATTTCTTTACCGAAAATAATCATAATAACTCTATGTTAATGTTAAATATGTTATGAAATGACTTCGTTTACGCCACTTCGCTGTTCTGGCAAAGACGCACGACACGGCCTTGGCTTCGGAGTAGAGTAGCCGATGTCCGAAATTTATGTTCGTACTTGGTAAAGCGGTGAAAGGGCCCTTCAAGTCCAAATCAGAAGTTGAATAACTTCTGCCTAGAGGGAATCAAACCCTGGACCTTCTGCATTGGAAGGAGAGATGGTAACCACAAGATCAACGAGCCACACACACGACCAACATATTCATACCAACATAGACAACAACAATAAAATATATATTAAATAATTTGTATACCCTAGTATTGGTAAACGTCGTAAAAACCTTCTACTGAACTCTTACACACTGTGGCATTCGCTTCGACGTACAGCCCTTCGCCTCCCAGTTCTAAGTTTACATTACCCTTGAATCTTTCAAGGTTCTCAAAGTCCCCGGTCATAGATTTGAGCTTCAGCCCCCCCATTGCATACGGGCTAAGCGAGACATCGCCGACCTTGTCTTCCTTTACTACTTGGTTACTTCTGATCGGGGCTGTTGCATTATACATCTCGTAGATGTTGTTACGACGCTCAGAGCAACCATGAGCAGGAGCACAGCCATCATTACCTATACAACCACAACAGATTGATGTTCCGTTCGCTTGGAGTCACCGATCTGTTGTATGTTCTACAACATGCTGTCAGCTGACGCGTTCCAGGATTCAGAATTTGAACCATCTTTCTCGTGAGTGAGCTGTATTAAAGCAGTTCCCTATTTAATGGTTTGTATGGAAACGATTTTTGTGCATAACCTCACTTTTTTGTATCTGGTCTGCCCCCGTCTGGGCCTGTGGTAGAATTGTCCCAGAGCATGGCTATGATAATCGTAAAAGGCAAGGAAGTCCATTTCGCAAAAATCAGCTAGTATGTGAGGCTAAACTAGAGGCGACCTCTGGCAGTCGTCGTCGGGGACCTTTTCCCCTTCCTTTGATGACTTCCCCGATGACGACTACTATGACAACACGAATGAAGACAAAGAAGACAATGAAGACCGTGACGTGAGAATTCCCCTTCCATCCCCCTACCCGTGGCTGGTTCTGACCAGCATAAGTCTTCCCCTACAGTCTGGAGGCTGGCACAACGAGGCGCATGTCAGTTCTCGGTCTCTTTCCGACTTGCAGTCGGTCGCCTCTTATTGTTGAAGGCTGACATGGTTGACCCTTGCTCTTGACGACGATGACGATGACGAAAATGACAATGACGACACGATACAGTTTTCATTGGACAAAAACAATCAACCATAAAAGCTCATCCATCAACGCGACTGGAAAAGCGTTCGGCCTTGTGTTTGTTCTAACAAGTTATTCAAACATTCTCTTTCTGTTCTCTGTGAGTGAAGTCACGTGGCATTGCTACACTCGTGGCTCCCAGGCAGTTTTAACACTGACACTTTGACCTCTGAGCTGTTCTTCTCACGCCACTCGAGGACATTGATCTACTGATGAACTTTGCAACCGAGTCGATTCGGCGAGCGTGGATGGGCATTATTCCAACACGCCATAGCTATACCGCGTTTTGGGTGTTTGCTATTGGACGGGATGTGATAAACTTATCAGCTGACTCGACTGGGCGAGTGTGGAGGATTGGCCTAAATACAACACGCCATAGCTGGACCGTGTTTTGGGTGTTTGCTATTGGACGACGGACATCATGTGATTCTCTTCCTTACAAGTCCACTGACGTGGTGTTGCTCATCGCTGGTTGTATAAAGCTACGACTGTTATCTCTCCCATCATTCTCAGCCCAGAGCTTTGTCGTCTCATATTATATAATATTATCTTATCTCTCTGTCAACAATGTCCACGATGGTGTTCGCCCTGCTCTTGGTGGCAGGACTCCAGGTCGCCCGTGATTAACTCTTACTGCATTATTTTTAATGTTCTGAATGGTATAAGATTTATTTACACTTTACCTAGTGTATCTCGAGGAACACAATTGAGAAATCAAAATGTAATTTATCAATTTTACATTTCTATAAATTTGTTAAACAAACTTATATTGTGTGATTTCTTTTATGACATCAATGAATGTGTTTTGTTGGAGTTTTATTATTTCCAGGAACCCATCAATTATGTGTCAATATATATACTAATATTTTTGAAACATTATTTTAAAAGAATATACATGTTTCAGAATGACAGGTTTATCAGCACAGGTCCACTGCAAGAACATGTTGTCCTGTAGTGTTGTTGCTCAAAGCTGTTTTATGTTTAGACGTCCGTTTGGGAAACCCGACACCCGGGTTCAAACCCCGCTTGAGTTGTATTATTTAGCTCTAGAATTGTGTAAATTGTGTGTCTAGAAATGAGCCCTCATTGTTACTGCACAAGGTAAATTATATTATAATCAATGTATCGATGGTCGGTGCAAAGGCGTCAGATTCCTTGCAATGCTGTACCATGTATTCAGAACTCATAATAATTGCAACATTTAACAAGTTGGTTAGACGCAAGATCGATTGGACAGTGTTTATATGTCCGCCCGGCCAGTGGGGTACCCTGGTTTGTTACCAAAACCATGTCTACCACCACAAAAATTAAAACATATCTAAAATCACATCATCTTTCTGTCACCTTTAGACCTCTAAAATATGTTATTTGGTTTTTGAATTTAACTTTTAAGGTTTCACAAACTAACTTTATGTGTCAGGCAACTATGGTATTATATAATACTTGGTTTTTGTGTTTATTTTGGTTATGTGTTCCGTTCTTTGTATTTTCACGTTCTTTTTATAACTTTTGGGGTTTTTTAAATCATGTATTCTTAATAAATTTTGGTTTGAATGTAATATAAAAAAAAAGAGGAAAGTAAGTGTGAACAAACATCTGTCTCATTTGTCTCCAGGTGTTGCGTCCTTCAACCTCAACATCAGACCAGACCATGTGCGTGTGAACAAGGACGCCCAGACTGTCTCATTTAGTGCGGCGGTCGAAGGCTAAAAAGACGCATATTTCAGCTTTGACCCATACAGGCGGTACTATTTCGCGAAACCAAAATAAAATCGTCGGCTACTTTATCACCCACTAGAAAAATGACATTGTGGTCTTGAAATGCGTGTACGTCATAGATTTTCGACGCCATCTTGGATGCGCGGCGTCGATCGCACTTTGCGTTATAAACCATATTGTACATTCTGCAATTTTTGCATTAGAAAAACGAAATGTAGTGCGTTGTATTCCCAAGACATGGGCGTACATTATGTTAAAATTTATTTTGGATTGCAACAATAAGGTAAGGTGAAAAATCAACAATGGCGGGGAAATTTAACATTTTCAGAATTACACTAAAATGTTCTATATTTTTTTACGGTTAAACCATCAACATTTTCTTAAGACATGGGGATAGATTTAAATGGCGGACGACATTCGTTTACACGTAGATATTTTTTGTTTTGTCCTAATGCAAATACTTTGATCTCCTCGATAGTAAACGTAGTCAAAAGTGTAACGCGCAGTAAACTGCGAAAATGGACGGGACACAATTTATGCATTGTTAGATGTGGTTTATACTTACTCCATAACAATACTTTATGATAAATAATTAAACAAAACCACAGTTCATTGTAAACAATATTTTTTATTGTAATTTTTGTATAAGTGGTAATTTTTAAATTATCCATAAGAGAGAGCAAAGCTACTTCATCAACAGAATGTCTAAGAAGGATACAAATTGAATACAATATTTTTCTTCACAGCTTTTAAATTTTGTTGTTATACATAGGTGCCTAGTACTTTAATGTCAAGTTTGGGTGCGGTATCCCCGCCTCTTTGTCCACCCTGGATCAATAAAAACATTCTGTACCATCCTTATTGATTAACAATGTAAAATAAAAATCCCTGTCAATCGACGGTCTTGTTCTGTTTTTATAATAGTGAGAGCTGTAAAGGGGAAGGAACACTTGAATATTGCAAATCCGGATACCAGCGTGAAATTTTGCATGGGGGTAGATAAAAATATCAGAATTAAAAATCCGCCGGAGGCAAGCGATATCTCACCCCCAACACCCCCTAAATCATCCCCTAAAATTAGAATAATTCATAGCTCTAACCCAAAAAAGAATTTTTATTCAAATTAGTTATTAAAATTATGTTTTAATGTGTTTTAACCCAATCAGCCTATTCTCATTTCGTAAACCACATTTTTTCAACCCCCATCCCTAATTGTTTATAATATTTTTACCTTGATTTCCAGCATTTACCAGTGAGGCACCTAGGGAGTTATCAGCATGAAATTTGGCATGATGGTTCATAATAACATGAAAAATAATAATCCGCCGGGAGGCAAGCGATATTCCACCCCTTTTGTTCTCTACCACCCTTAACTTTGGGAAAAACGTAAGGTAGTATTTAATACATTTTGAATATTTCAATTGCTGATTCAAATTATGAGTCGATGTGTTATAGTCCAGTCAACAAATCATTCATACAAAACAAACAATTTTTTCACCCCCAACCCTAATAATCATACTTTTAGTGACAAACACTGTTTAGTAAGTTACCAACATGAAATTTGGCATGGTGGTAGATAAAAATATAAGAATAACTATTCCGTTGGGAGGCAAACAATATTTTACCCCTAGTGCCCTCTATCATCCCTTAAAATTGGATTTGGTACTATAGGTCGTATTCAATACATTGAAATTATTAAAATTATCCAATAATATTATGCTCAAGCATGTTTCCATCCAATAAAACCTAATTCCTCCCCTTTTTTCTACCCCCACCCCTAATAGTGATTTTTTTCATCAACACTTATTAGCATATAATTTGGCATGGTGATAGATAAAAATATAAGAATAACTATTCCGTTGGAGGCAAACGATATTTCACCCTTAAGTGCCTTCTATCAGCCCTTAAAATTGGAATTGGTACTAGGTCGTATTCTATACATTGTAATTATTAAAATTATCCAATAATATTATGCTCAAGCATGTTTCCATCCAATCAACCTAATTTCTCGTGATTCTTTTTACCCCCACCCCTAATAGTGATTTTTTTCATCAACACTTATTAGCATGAAATTTGGCATGGTGGTAGATAAAAATATAAGAATTACTATTCCGTTGGGAAGTAAACGATATTTCACCCCAAGTACATCCCTTAAAATTGGAAAGAGTGTTCAATGATTCGTTTTTTTTTCATTTGTGGTTATCTGGAAGAAAGTATTCAATTAAAAATCTAATTAAAATTCAATAGTTTTGGTTTATTTAAGAAATACAATAATAAGCATGTTATGCGTTGGTATCTATGATTACATGGTACAAGGTGGTATTTTATAGCAGCTTCTTTTCTCAATGCAGTTTCTAAACAAATGACGGTTTGTTTGTCTGAAGTGACAGTGTAATATCACAGCCCCAAAACTCGTAACAAATTGTATGAAAATACCACCTTGTACCATGTAATCATAGATACCATACCATACATAGATACTTGTAACATGCTTATTATTGTATTTCTTAAATAAACCAAAACTATTGAATTTTAATTAGATTTTTAATTGAATACTTTCTTCCAGATAACCACAAATGAAAAAAAACAATCATTGAACACTCTTTCCAATTTTAAGGGATGTACTTGGGGTGAAATATCGTTTACTTCCCAACGGAATAGTAATTCTTATATTTTTATCTACCACCATGCCAAATTTCATGTTGGTAACTTACTAAACAGTGTTTGTCACTAAAAGTATGATTATTAGGGTTGGGGGTGAAAAAATTGTTTGTTTTGTATGAATGATTTGTTGACTGGACTATAACACATCGACTCATAATTTGAATCAGCAATTGAAATATTCAAATGTATTAAATACTACCTTACGTTTTTCCCAAAGTTAAGGGTGGTAGAGAACAAAAGGGGTGGAATATCGCTTGCCTCCCGGCGGATTATTATTTTTCATGTTATTATGAACCATCATGCCAAATTTCATGCTGATAACTCCCTAGGTGCCTCACTGGTAAATGCTGGAAATCAAGGTAAAAATATTATAAACAATTAGGGATGGGGGTTGAAAAAATGTGGTTTACGAAATGAGAATAGGCTGATTGGGTTAAAACACATTAAAACATAATTTTAATAACTAATTTGAATAAAAATTCTTTTTTGGGTTAGAGCTATGAATTATTCTAATTTTAGGGGATGATTTAGGGGGTGTTGGGGGTGAGATATCGCTTGCCTCCCGGCGGATTTTTAATTCTGATATTTTTATCTACCCCCATGCAAAATTTCACGCTGGTATCCGGATTTGCAATATTCAAGTGTTCCTTCCCCTTTACAGCTCTCACTATTATAAAAACAGAACAAGACCGTCGATTGACAGGGATTTTTATTTTACATTGTTAATCAATAAGGATGGTACAGAATGTTTTTATTGATCCAGGGTGGACAAAGAGGCGGGGATACCGCACCCAAACTTGACATTAAAGTACTAGGCACCTATGTATAACAACAAAATTTAAAAGCTGTGAAGAAAAATATTGTATTCAATTTGTATCCATCTTAGACATTCTGTTGATGAAGTAGCTTTGCTCTCTCTTATGGATAATTTAAAAATTACCACTTATACAAAAATTACAATAAAAAATATTGTTTACAATGAACTGTGGGTTTTGTTTAATTATTTATCATAAAGTATTGTTATGGAGTAAGTATAAACCACATCTAACAATGCATAAATTGTGTCCCGTCCATTTTCGCAGTTTACTGCGCGTTACACTTTTGACTACGTTTACTATCGAGGAGATCAAAGTATTTGCATTAGGACAAAACAAAAAATATCTACGTGTAAACGAATGTCGTCCGCCATTTAAATCTATCCCCATGTCTTAAGAAAATGTTGATGGTTTAACCGTAAAAAAATATAGAACATTTTAGTGTAATTCTGAAAATGTTAAATTTCCCCGCCATTGTTGATTTTTCACCTTACCTTATTGTTGCAATCCAAAATAAATTTTAACATAATGTACGCCCATGTCTTGGGAATACAACGCACTACATTTCGTTTTTCTAATGCAAAAATTGCAGAATGTACAATATGGTTTATAACGCAAAGTGCGATCGACGCCGCGCATCCAAGATGGCGTCGAAAATCTATGACGTACACGCATTTCAAGACCACAACGTCATTTTTCTAGTGGGTGATGAAGTAGCCGACGATTTTATTTTGGTTTCGCGAAATAGTACCGCCTGTATGGGTCAAAGCTGAAATTTCGGATTCGACCGCCGCACTAATTCACCTGCTCAGCTGACGTGGCCCTCGCTGGGTGTCAGGTTAGTTGGTGGGACCATAATACCGAGGCAGGTCCGCTGCTGGAGCTAAGCCGGGGGCGTCAATCCCAGGCTGACCCTGCCCACCTGGACAGCTACCATCTAGAGGGCTACAGCTACAGCGGCCGGGGTCTGGGGGCCGGGGACTGCGGGGTCTCGCTGCAGGTGGCGGACTACAAGGTGTGGATGGTCGCATGCCGCGTCCGAACCGAGAGCGGAGGCTGGAAGTACGCCTGGGCCGACCTCTATGCTTACCGTGAGTTGAACACAGTCTTCACACAGTATAGTATCTGTAACAACATGGGATGGGGAACACAACCTAGGACGGAATAATACAAGAAACCTCGACTACGTCACAGTAGAGACAGAGTTTCGGGCAGTCAAGTGGAACACATGGTAATTGAGGTTTCTAAAACTGGTTTAATTTATGTTGTGGGTCGAGGGTCTTGTGTGGCAGATCCAGGGCACCATGTGCAGCATCTCCCAAGTACGGAGTTAGTGCGGGAGTTGAGATATTATATAGAAAACATTTATTGCATAGACTGGGTCTCAAACGCACATGTTATTTATATACAATTTAAGTTATTTTTTCGAAACTTGTAAAACTGGTTAAAACTAGTACTGGTTTAACTTATTTTCAACCGTACGTGTCACACCCAATGCGAGGGATTTTTAGATACGGGATCGACCGTCTGAGCACGGTGGTGTAAACCATTTTGCTCTAGGACAAGAACCTTGGATTTGACACGGTATAAACCGGTTTGTGACCTTTTATCCACATCATCGGTCGTGATGAGAGAAGATGATTCGGAAAAAAAAGTTGAAAAAAATTGCATTTGCCCTCTTCTAGGCTCACATTAGTCAAAAACTGGTTTACACCATGTCAAATCTAGGGCTGTTGTCCTAGAGCAAAACGGTTAACACCATTGTGTTAAGACGGTCAATCCCGTATCTAAAAACACCTCGGACGAACGGACGGAATTTGGCGGAAAGGGTACCGGTTTGAACCAGTTTTAAACAGTTTTAGTGATAGACGTTTCAACTAGATTTTCTGATTGTCTTTCTGTGTAGTAAATGTTTTCCTTCTATCGCCTCGCCCGCACTAACTCTGTACTTGGCGAGATCCCCCCCCCCCCCCTCACATACACACAACATGCTGCAGGTGACCCCCCCACTTGTTGTTGTTGTTGTCGTTGTTGTTGTTGTTGTTGTTGTTGTTGTTGTTGTTGTTGTTGTTGTTGTTGTTGTTTGAGCCAGAAAGTAAGCCAAGAATCAAGTGTTGAAACTCTCACTCTGATATCAACGAGAAGGTTTTCTGTTCCGACATGGTTGGCTGTAGTTGAACACTACACAGTCTTGACCCGGTCTAGTCTGAGTGACAACAACACGGAATGTGTTTCTCCCTCGTTACAGATTATGCCCCCCTCCCTCACAACTGGACACAGAGAGAGCAGGTCATCCTCCCGGGCGGGGAGGCGAGGTACATGCTGAAGGCGGGGGAGCCGCTGAGACAGTGCCAGTTCCAGCTGCCTAGCGTGCCTGGTGGGTTCTGGTTCCTCCAGGGAGCCGGGTCTGCCCAGAGCACCGGCCGACATCGCTACCTCGGGGCCGGACTGCAGAGCGGAGAGTGTGGCCTCACGCTTACCAACATCAGCGAGGCGGACAACGGACCGGTCAGGATTGAGATTCTCTCTACCACAAGCAAGCTTGACCACAGATACACTGCGCTCGTCGTGGCACGTGAGTCAAGGTTTATTACTCACTCATTAGGGTCAACCAGATTTATTTAGGCCAACATTATCATTGTTTTTACTTCATTCCTTGTTTAATATTTGCAAGAAAAATAAAATATTTCAAAATGTTATTTTGTTTCCGTGTCTCGAGGCAACATCACCGGGAGCAGAAACCTATTAGAGGTTTATTATTATAAAAATATGTTTATTATTTTATTTTTGTCAAATACTATTACGCTTAATTAAACAGGTATTGCTAGATGATCAGGCCGAGCCAAGTTGGTGCGGGTGAGCCTGTGAGTCGATATTTGTCAAACGTCTATTGCACTAAACGAGTCTCGAACGGAGAAGTTAAATCGTGAAAAATTACTTTATCAAAAAACAGGTTAAAAAAATTGGTTCAAACTGGCACCAGTTTTACCTTATTTTTAACCGTTCGTGACACATATCCCGTCCGAGGTGTTTTTGGATACGGGATTGACCATCTTAACACGATGGTCTCAACCGATTAATCTACGAGAAAAACACTGCATTTGGCATGATAAAATCATTTTTTTGCCGGATTTACCAATATTGGTACGATTAAAAATATTTTTCTTCACATCATCATGCGCGATGAATGTTGATAAATAAGAAAAAAAATCATAAGAAAAAACTTTTGGCTCATTTTTAGGCTCAAAAATGCGTTTTTTATCCAAGGTTTGTACAAATTGACGTCATTTACCGCCAGCTATGCTTTTATTAGAACGGAATCGTTCGTCCAAACAAGATGATGGCAACCAATTGGCGCTGCTACAAAATCTCTTCTTTTTGTTTTCTTAGAAGCCTTTGTTATTGTTGATTCTGACCTCATGCAAGCTCAAGTGTTTGCTGGCCTATATCTGTCAATGTAAGATGTAGCTTAAGCTTCAGAGCAAGTCATCAATCACGAATAGCCTTTGTTCTGAAGAAAAAATACATTTTAAAATATGTTTGAAACGGGCTTCCCCCTAATTGAAGCGAGCGAAGCGAGCGTCTCCACTTGACTCTTATGGCTCGAATGTCTGTTTTTGTTTGTTTGTTTTTTTTGTTTTTTTTCTGTTACTGCTTCGATACAGGTCGCATCGTTTCTCTGATCGACCTGAAATTTTGCACACATGTACATACCACCTAGGCGGGTTGCTGTATAGTTTTGTGGCAAAATCGTTCAAAAAGTTAAAAATTACATTAAAGGGTTTTCGAAAGTTTTTTTTTCAAACTAAACGGCGACAAAATCTGAGGTGGCCAAATCATTTAGAATGTCCGTCCGATCACGAATATGTTATTTTATTTTTGATCCGATAAGTAGTGTAGATGGAAATTACATTATAACAAAGTCCCGTTACCATGGCAACGGAAAGTCGCACAGCTTTTTTTTGGGTCATGATAGCGGTCAAACGGAGGCTCGGATCGAGTTGAAATTTTGACCATCCGCAAGTTTCGTTCCCGATTGAATGCCATTAGTTTTGTGGCAAAATCGTTCAAAAAGTTATAAAGTTACATTGAAGTTTAATCTAAGTTTTTTTTAAAACTAAACGGCGACAAAATCTGAGGTAGCCAAATCATTTAGAATGTCCGTCCGGTCACGAATATGTTAATTTTATTTTGATCCGATAAGTAGTGTAGATAGCAATTACATTTTAACAAAAGTAACGTTACCATGGCAACGAAAAGTCGCACAAGAATTCTGGTCACTATGTACTGCCACCTAGAAGAAATCAAGAGTAAAATAGTTTTTCCCCAAGAAATGATGTCAAGGTCCTCTAGATGGCGGTGGATTTTATCCATTCTCTCCTATTTTACAAATTTTCAGCTAAAACGGTCAAGACCTAAAAGACTTATTGGTATGTAACATTATGGGAATGTCGTACTCGGGTCGTGTTTGCACGTAACGGTGCTCGCTCAACAACGCGTCCAACTGAGCGTTTTCCTAGTTTTATTGTCACTTGTTGCAGTCCTCTGCAGATTGCGACATTGTACTTGGGAACACACGATGAAGTCGCTACTTTAACACCTTCCACACCATCCTCAGCCAATTATTTCAGATTCGAAATATATGCGTTATTATCGCAATGCATAGCGATTAAACAATGACATATTTTGTACTGAAGAAGCATGCGTTGACAGATCCTACACTACATGATTCCCCCCCCCCCCCTTAATCTCCCACCCAAGCGGTGAAATATTAAACTCGTTGGCGACCTGGCGACCATGCGACAACTTCAAGGTAGACACTGCACTGAGCTTGTAACTACCTCTATTATGAAACCAAGTCGTCATTTGTGTGCTTGCTTAGAGATAATCTAGTTTAATCGTGGGCCATGTGTTTGACTCCCGCCAATTACATTAGGAATCCAGTCTCGTGTTAAACCATTTTATTGCATACGATACGAACATAATATAACAGACAAAAAATGTAAAATATACTAGGGTTATATCCCGGAGGAGACTGCATAGCTCATAAAGTGTGTTATTCTCTATACGATAGGAAATAAGTTCCTCGGTGTTTTCTCTCATTCATGCCATGACATTGTGTTGCTTCAGATAGGCCCACTGCACCAACTCTACGCCTGGTCTACAGGGGAGACAACGTCACAGCCACCTGTGAGGTGCAGGAGAGTCGCCCTGTCGCCAGCATGTCCTGGGTCCTGGGCGGCGCTGTCATTGTCAAGGACGTTGTCACTCACGCCACAGCTCAGGACGAGTGGAGGTGGCCGTGGATGACGGGGACTATCAAGCAGACTCTCACACTACAGCTGCAGCACCAACACAACGGCAAGGACTTGAAGTGCGTGGTCTCCCACGTCACCTTGGCCCAGCCACTGGAAGACGGACAGCGCATATGCTATACTGGTGAGCTTTACACAATCAAAATATTCTTCTAGGCACAATCCACTCCCACTCTGTCGCCTCATAAGAATTCATGGCAGAAATCACTCACTTTGTAGGTTTAGGCTTCTTTGCCCGATTCATTTGAAAAGAGCAGCACGTGGCAGGAATCTATTCAGCCTGAGTACAACTATAACTTTGGTAATCCAGCCCCAACACCCTGACAAGTCACACTCACGCTTACTACTCTTGGCACTCTTATCTCAATAGATGACGACATGAGTCGCTCAGTTGGCCAATTGTATTTGCCAGTTAAAGGATGCCTGGCTGTGTTCCTCTGATGAGTGTCTGATAATTAAAGTGTGTTGACGCAAGGGCGAGGAGGCGACCTAGAAGTGAAGGCGAGAGAGTCCTAAACTTCACTAGGTAATGGAGCAGTATAGCTCGATAGGAGTGGACTGTATTGGAGTTAATATTGTGGAATATTGGTAAGTTATAACCAGAGGAAGAGTGCCGCGAACAGAGCTATTAATCACTTACTTGATACAGGACGTGTTGGTGGACGTACGCAGACGACGTGACTGTCGATGAACACGGGCGGGCAGGCCGTACGCCACTGGACGCGTGGAACTGCTTGGGATGGTGCATTAGTTTAACAAACTTACACTAAAACTTGCGAGAGTAATGTTAATATAATACTAGGAAAACGCTAAAGTCCCGACGCGTTGATGGATGAGCTTTTTAAAGTTTTTAGTTGCGTGAGATATCTTTACTTTTTGCAAGTGCTTTGTTTTTGCTGCCTACGCATTGTAGGTGAATGTTGTCAAGTTTCTTTTGTTTCTTGTCAAGTGGTATTATTTACCATAAAAAACTTATATTAAAAGCTTTTTTTCCTATGGATTCTGGCTAACTTTTTCAACTTTTTCTTTCAAAAGGTACTACATCACCATAACCTTAATGTCCATGTGTAATATGAACGTTGTAGCCCCACCTGTTTGGTCAGAGTTGGCCCAAATGGCACGAAAAGATCTTACAAAAAATCAAAAAACTTATATTAAAAGCTTTATTTCTATATATTCTGGCTAACTTTTTCAACTTTTTCTTTCAGAAAGCAATATATCACCATTACCATAATGTCCATGTGAAATATGAACGTTGTAGCCCCACCCGTTTGGTCAGAATCGGCCTAAATGTCACGAAAATATCGCACTGAAAATCGGAAAAAAATCGTAAAAGTGCGATATTATAAGAAATATTTCTTCGATTGTACCCAAAAACGTAGCAAGTCTAAGTTCAGAGATTTCGAAGGTCCCCTCAAATTTTCATCAAGATCGCATATGCCGTTTTCCCGGTAGAGAGCGAACAAACAGACAGAAAAACAAACAAACAAAATAACAAAACAAACAACAAAAAAACACCCGAGCTAAATTTTTTTGGGGGTCGGTGAAATTGCAGTGTTCGCTTCGCTCATCCAATAAATAACCACACGTGAGTTAACCCTCAGAGAGAAGGGTGAGAAACGTTGAGAGAATGCACACGAAACTATGGTTAACATGGTGAGGTGAAGATTGCACACACACACACACACACACACTTGAGTCAATGCGCGCGGCCGAGGTAATTGTACAAGCACTGTCTCGTTGGCCGGCGATGCAGCCTAGCGCTGACCAAAAGTACTCAGTCGGCACTCGTGAATAATAGAATCCGCACGACACCTTTTTAGGAAGGATTGTGAATTAGGAAGAGAGATGTATATTCAAGTATGGCGCGAACAAAGTGAGTGATATAATGGTGTAACGATGCAAGCATGGGAATATGACACCACTTCTAAGATTATCAATGCACGATCAGATAACATGTGAAATGTTGTCCTCCTTTGTAAATCAGTTTTTGAACTGAATAGGATAGGCGTTAAAGGAAAGAAAGAAAGAAAAAAAGAAAAAAAAAAGAAAGAAAAAAAGAAAGAAAAGAAAGAAAGAAAAAGAAAGAAAAAGAAAGAAGAAAGAAATAATATAATTTGTAATTTTCAAAAAAATTAGCTTCGCGCACTTTTAAGGAATTCCCGAATCTGTGTTTGTTATAAATGAAACACAATATACACATTATTTCCCACTGACGGGTATCGCAGTTAACAATGTGCTTTATGTCATTGACTTTAAAATAGAGCAGAAATAACAAACATGGCAAGAAGAAATATGTAACATTAACAAGCTTGAAGATCATCATAAACTAGAATCATAAACTTTGCTCACGTGACCTTCAAGTCGCGTGGAGATGCCCAGCGAGCGGGACCGGTTTTACAATTACTTGAATATGCATAGTCAGTAAACCAGACAAAAATAATTATTTTAAATTAAAGACCTAATCTTTGGGAACCAAAATTGTAAAAAAAAAACATGTAAATATTTTTGACCACGTTGTTAAAAAATGACTTAAACTAATCAAGTCCCAATAATATCTAAGTAAATCGTTGCATTAGTTTGGTTATTTAGCTTGTCTAAGAACATTCATGTTGTGTTTCTAGCTACCTGCCCCCCTCTCATAGGAAGTAACACCACAACTTATAATTGCTCGTACGCTGGTAACGTGACCGACTGCAATCAGCGCCAGTTGATCGCATCAAGGTCCACATTCACCTGCCTGCCGGGGTATATCGCGGTCCATGGACAAGACACCAGCATCAACTGTCAAGTCACTGGAGAGTGGGACGGACCTGAGGCCTTATGTGAACCAGGTACAATGTTGTTACTTAGAAACCCTAATCATATCTGACACGAGCAGTATTGCTGAATGTTTAAGGTCGCTAACAAGTTAAAGAAAAAGATAAATAATGAGCCGTTGTAACCATCAATTATTTATTTTGTAAATCATTGCACACAACTATTAAAAAAATATCAATTTGTAAAACAGGCTGTTGTTATAACTTTGGTTTTGTTGTTTTAAGCAACTAACTAAACGTTTGTGTAAAATGTCATGAAATTATTCCAGTTGTTTTATCCGTGTCTATGTGTTTTTATAACAATGTCGCCTCAAAGGAGGGAGTTAGCCGCGGCCTTGACACAGCCATGTCGAGTGAAGCAGGTGGTCGCCTCAACATCGGGCCTAACTCAACGGCCACAAAAGTCTCTGTTTATAATCTCTTCACGTTCAATAAAGCTTAATTTTCAACTTTTCAACATTCAACTTAATCTAATTAGTCGTAAAGACTCCTGTAGGTGGCCTGTACACGAAAGTTGATTACTTTCGACACAAAGTTCCTCTAAAAATTAGTGGACTGTAAGTACATAGGAGGCACGGGGTAGACACTACACTGGTATGAATTAAAATAATATTACTATTTATTTAAACTGTAAGAATGCAAGGTAATGAAACTGCAATGATTTGAGATAGTTGATAAAATAACAAAACGCCGTGAATTATGTATAAGGTTGTTACACATAACTTAAAAATTAATAGATAAATACAAAACAATGAAATAATAATGATCGCAGGCCAAGAGGTTGTCTTGGTTACTGCCACTAACGAAAGTAGTTCAGGTTGATACACTGAATAATTAAACTGACGTGAAAAAACACTTAAAACACCACGAGTCAAGAATATGTCTTGTGTACATCGTGGGGGGTGAGCCATGCGACGAGATTGCTCGCGCAAATCGTACTGAAGACTGGCTGGTTGGGGTTGCCAAAACAAAACCACCTGCCACTAGCCTCTAAACAGGCCAAGGCAACAAAAGACACTTGCTCCTACAACCCCTCTGCAAGCTTCCGCCCTCTAGCGAGAGAAGGAGAAGTAAGAGGTACTATATTTAAAATATACAAGAAAATACCGGCCCCCGTGAAAGGCCTAAAAATAAACTAATATTAAAATATGAATAATGGAAATATTAATATTAGTTAAATGTTTAATAATATGATGTGTATAGTATAGTGTTATTGTTTTCCAATTGAATGGGCCAGGTCAATAAGTGCCCAAGTTACAAAAAATGCGCAAATGAGTTAGGACCGTCATTCTATTCTCCAGGCATAGGGGCATCATATTAATGCAAGAAACACCCAAGTTCGAGCAATTAAAAGCCATTTACCAGGCGATGAAAACTTGGCTCAAGGCAATAACTGACCAAGTACGTGTTACTTGTAGTGGTAGCGGTACGCAAAATAATACTGCACTTTTTGAACACGGTTTGCCGCTTTGCACAGTTGTAGGTGGGACCAAAAGTAATATTTAAGGATGTGGAGGCAATCGAAATTTCACTTAGAATTTAAAATGGCGGCCATTTTCAAAACAACGTTCTCAGATAAAAAAATTCTTTTGATGTGTCTAATAATGCATGTTTGGTATCGTTTTCGTAAATTTCCGAATTGAATAAACACGAAAAATAACGTCAAAATAAAAACCGGGTGAAATTCTAGAGTTTAACATCTTTTAGTAGTATTTTCAAGAAAATCTTCTTAGATTGGGTCCGCCCATAAAAATTCCTTTCCCCTACCCCTGTAAATACTTCTAGCCAAAAAACTTATTATGATTTAAATGTTTAATTTAAAACCGACATTCATTTTTTTACTTTTTGGCCAGTCAGTGCTGCGGCAACCATAGGTGCTCAACAGGTGGTTAATGATTATAGTGCTGATTAATATGCTGCTCTTTTTTAACACGGTTTGGCACTTGGTTCAGTGAAGCTGGAAACCAAAAGATTTTTTTAAGATGTGGAGGAATTTAAAATTCTTTTCGAATCCAAGATGGCGGCGATTTTGGAAATGACCTTTGAACACAAAATTTTGTTCAAAATGACTAATAATATCATGTTTGGTGTCAAGTTCATATGAATTTGACCCAGAGAACACGAATTTGAGCTCAAAATATTAATGATACGTCCAGTTTACAAATTCAATACTGCTATTATCACAAATCGACTAATTGATAGGTATTTAATAGTAAAGAATATAGGTATTTAAGATTTTCTGTTTGAAGCAAATATTACTTCTATACCGCGTTCTTCACTAACTTCACACATTGCTCTCTTGGGCAGAACGCTTCCCTTTTGGGATTTTAAAAGCAGCACTGTGTCACAATAAGTGTTTTGCGTGAAAATCTCTGATTTGCTAACGGTCAGTTTGACTTTGTTTACTATGCGCAGCTCACCATTTGCTGAAATTAAAGGGAAAAAGCCTGATTTTCGTGCGGGAAAAAAAAGTCATCTAATTCAATTTCAAGCTCCGTGGTGCAAGGGGGCCAAAGTACCCACGAGATAGATTTGTGTAGGAGCTGTGCACCCACACAAATCACACAAAAAACGGTAGTTCTTCTGCACATCCACACACATACGAAATTGAATGGTATATATTATGAAAGATTTATTTTTTCAATGTGACAAACAATTGTAGTAGGGCTGATTCGAAACTACCCGAAAAGGGCCCCCAGTGCCAACCACTAGCGGGGATGTAATATAATCTATCACCTCTGTGACTCACTTCTTTTTTATGGGTTTCCAGTTTTGACTGCACAAAAAAATACATTATTTTGGTTATGCATTCCCGCCCACAACTTTTTTCTAAAACGCCACCAAACGCACTCTAAAAACCTGATTTTCAAAAATTTCTTCTGCGGGGCTATTGTTGGGGGGGTTTGCCCCCCGAACCCCCCCTGTTTGGTCGCCATATACTACCTCCGGGATATTAATTTCGCCTCACCAGTAAAACTACCCCCGATCCGCCACTGCTCTACGCCATAGTTGTCTAAGTTTTGAGCACCCCAGTCGTTCTGAAAAATTGGCGCCCCTGCAGGTGTTTTATGATTTATGCTGAACAGTTGGTAATACTTACCAATTTTGCATGCATGTTAATGAAGTACTTTATGTAGATATCCACACTTTTGGGTTTCAAATAATGAGCCAAAAAGGGTCCATTGCTAGACATAAATCCAAAACGCGAAAAAAAAAAAGTGAAATCCAAAAAATGGATTTCAATTCTAGAAATTATCACCAAAAACCCTTTATATACGATGAAACCAAATTACTGCTACTTCACATTGATTTGATCGTTGATATCCAGTATTCAAATATGCGTTAAAATAATCTGTACACTTGTAATAAATTCCCGAAGTTCTCCAAAATTTAGTAAATTACGGAGATTTTACGATTTGTGTATTCAAAATTAAAGGGAAATTTAAATTTTGGAATACGCGTACTGGATCTCATACATTGATTTTTTTATAAAAGTTCGTGTGAAATATTATACCGACGTAATTAACCGTTACCCAAAGAAAGAAAAACAGAAACTGAGTTCTGAAACTCGTCTCCGAGCCAGCCTCAGCGACTCCTCTTCAACGTCACCCAAAATAACACAGGGGCCCAGTAAATTCCAGTATTTAGTTTAAATTCTACAAAATACTCAGTTTCTCAAGTTTTTGTTATTTTTTCTTTAATATTGAAGTAATATTTGTATTCTGAGAGTCACTTACAAACGAAAATGACTCCCCAAAAACCAAATGAATTTGAAAAACTGCAAGAATTTTGTTACTAAGGTCAACATTCCAAAAATCGCCGCCATCTTGGATTCGAAGGGAATTTTTTATTGCCTCCACATCTTAAAAAATCTTTGGGTACCAACTTCAACTGAGCCAAGTGCCAAACCGTGTAAAAAAAAAGCAGCATATTAATCAGCACAATATTATTAACCACCTGTTTTAACACCTTTGGTTGGAAAGCAGCAAAAACTGGCAAAAAGTAAAAATATGAATGTCGGTTTTAAATTAAAAATTAAAATGATAATAATTTAAAGCTAGAAGCAATTACAGGGTAGTGTAAAGGATTTCTACGTTGGACCCAATCTAAGAAGATTTTCTTGAAATACTACTAAATACATGTTAAACTTCTAGAATTTCACCCGGATTTTTATTTTGACATTATTTTTGTGTTATTTGAGTCGGAAATATACGAAAACGATACCAAACATGATATATATATTATACATATCAAAAGAGTTTTTGTATCCCGAGGAACATCGTTTTGAAAAATGACCGCCATTTTGAATTCTAAGGGAAATTTCGAGTGCCTCCACATCTAAATATTACTTTTGGTCCCACCTACAACTGTGCAAAGCGGCAACCGTGTTCAAAAAGTGCAGTATTATCGTTTTTCATGTCGTGTACCGCTACCACTATTGGTCATTTCTTTCCATAAGGTTGGCGATCATGGGACTGCTTATGTAGATATTAACTACAGTAAGGAATCCTCCTCCTCTCCTAGTCTTATTTTATATTGTTATACAAATAGTTTAAAATAAAATAATATATTTTGGGTAAAATTTAAAAAATATATATATTTTGGGTAAAATTTAAAAAATATATATATACACATATATTTTTATTTTTTAATTTATTTTTCAAGTGGCGTGGATAGTTTATTGATATTGGGCTGCAAAGGGGTTAATTGAAAAGGCTTAAAAAATGGTTTTATTCCTTAAAATTAAAAAAGTTAATGCAAGAAATGCCCAAGTGACAACCTCAAGTCAATAACTAACCAAGTAAAAAAAGTTCCCGATTTTTTTCCAGGAAAAGTAAAGTCTAAAAAAAATTCCTAAAATTGTATTGTTAGGTATCTTAAGGTTAAGTAGTGTGCAATTTTGCATGCTTTTAAATTAAAAATTGGCTGCGTTATCTAGTTTTATCGATTTATCTCAGAATGTGGTCTGTGTAACTTGGTCAGTTATTGACTTGGCCCATTCAATTATTGTAATGAACGCAAGCTGGAGACCCAAATATTATTTTTTAATAAATATTTGATGACTACGTATTTATCTTTGTATTATTTAATACATTGAATTGATCTTGTGGGTTTTTGACCCCCTTGCTAAAATAACTTATTAATAATCCTTATCATACTTATATATTATTTAATCATTGCATTTGTTCGGTTATTTAGCTCGTCTAAGAACATTCATGTTGTGTTTCTAGCTACCTGCCCCCCTCTCTTAAGAAGCAACACCACAACATACACTTGCTTCTACGCTGGTGACGTGACCGAATGCAACCAGCGTCACTTGGTCGCGTCAAGGTTCGTCTTCACCTGCCTGCCCGGGTATATCGCGTTCCGTGGAAAACTTACCAGCCAGTACTGCCAAAAATCTGGAAAATGGGACGCACGTGAAGTATTATGTGAACCAGGTACAATGTTGTTGCTAAGGAACCCTAATCATATCCTTCACGTAAACACGTTGTCTGTTGTCAGGACAACTAACAAGTTACAGAGGAAGGTCAAGTACCAGCCGTAACTACAAATTACCGAGGAAGGTCAAGTACGAGCCTTCAATGATAACACAATCAAACCACAAGACCAACCAACCTCACAATAGATAAAAACGTTCAAAATATGTCCTATAATGGCTTGTCATGAATAAAGTATATTCAAACTATGTTAAATTGATCACGTAAATTGTGAACAATATAAATCCGCAATGCAGAATTAAACATAACTCGATTTCCCGTCTAACAACGAATTAAAACTTTTCCTACTTCATATTATGTCATATAATATTCTTCCCATCACATAAGGACTGCTAGAAATGTGGTTCATGTCTGCACATTTGAAATCTCGACGATTTTCTATTATTTTCTATTGTGTTTATAAAGTTTCACATCTCGAATCAATTAGGACTACGTATAATACTTAAGATATGTATTTTACTTCTTATATCCATCCAATTTCGGACAATCACATTGAAATTATACTAGGAAAACGCTTAAGTCCCGCCGCGTTGTTGGATGAGCGTAATTGGTGCATTGAGCTACCATGTGTTATGTGGGTTTTCTGTTGTTCTGTGAAAAAATCATTACTAAGTTGAAGTTTTTTTTAAATTAATTTAAATTTAATTAAAAAAATAAACTTTAATCTTTTTTTTTTTAATTAATCGTAATTTAAAAAAGAAAAAAATCGTAAATTTTCGATTTTCATAAGAAATAATTATTCGATTGTGTTCAAATTTCACACGAATATATTAATTCATATAATTAAGGCTCTGTGACAAAATCATTACAATCGGATAAAGCATGTAGGTGTTATAAGTCAAAGAATGTTTTAAAAAAGAAAAAACCCGTAAAATTCGATTTTCACTAAGAAATAATTTTTCGATTGTGCTCAAATTTAACACGAACATCTTAATTCATAAAATTATAGTTCTGTGAAAAAATCATTAAAATAGGATAAAACCTGTAGGTGTTATAAGTCGGAAGAAATTTAAAAAATCGAAAAAAATCGTAAAATTGCGATTTTCATGAGAAAAAATTTTTCGATTGTGCTCAAAAAACGTGGCAGTTCTAAGTTTAGAGATTTCGAAGGACTCCACAAAATTTTATCACAATCGGAGTATCGGTTTAGCAAGAATCGTGCGAACAAACAGACAAAAATACAAAAAAAAAGAAAAAAAAACATTCCGGATTTTTTTCTCCAGTGTAGTGAAATGGAATCTTCGCTTCGCTCGCTACGCTCATCCAAAAACAAAGAATTGATTCAAAAACGAATCTAGAGTGACGATTAATTTACGTAAACTATATGTAGCGGTAGTGTCATCAATGTGGTGATGATATGCGAGTTTCGAAAATATGCATCTCCTACATATAACAAAATATTTTAAAGGCAAAGTGAACCTTATGTGTGTTTTCTGTCCCCAGACTGTGGGCGACGCATTACTAACGACGGTCAGGGGCTTATCTCCGGGGGCAAGGTTGGGGAGGTAGGGGAGTTCCCCTGGCATCTTGGGATCTACCAGGTGCTGCCCGGTAATGGAACTATAGTGCAGATCTGTGGCGGGACACTGATCAAACCCCAGGTTGTTGTTTCTGGTAAGAATCACATAATTAAGAGGAGCAAGTTTGAATGGTTCATTCTGCTAGCATGTACTCTGCAAAACTCTCAAAAACACAACATCACTCGCTATATCAAATATGTCCTTTTCAGCCGGACACTGTTTCTGGAGTACATCAACTAAGAGTAAGAGAGCTGCGAGCAACTACAAGGTGGCTGCCGGCAAGTACCTCCGAGCCTGGGACGACGACGACCCTGGCGTGCAGACGAGGAACGTCTCCGAGGTTGTGATCCACGAGTTGTTCCGTGAACGAGACACAAACTTCGCGGCCGACATCGCCGTCCTTCGTCTAGAGGCCCCGTTCATCATCAACGCCAGGGTGAACCTGGTCTGCATGGACTGGACGAGCACTCTAGAGCGAGGGCAACTCAGACCTGGATCTATCGGCGTTGTAAGTAGACTTTGTAACTTCTTGTTTGGTTCTTCATTTGAGAAGCAGAAACAGAATGAACACTGCGGGAAATGTAATTTATAAAATAAAATCCCTATAATGTTGAAATTTACTGTGCTTTTTGACTTTGTAGCCGTCCGAATGTTGGCGTTCAACCTGGCCGTTTCCTTTATCTATTTTACTCAGCGTCTTATAGGTGTGTCTGCGTAAAACTCGTAACTTGTAGTTGTAGTGCACTTTCAAACTGTGTAGACCCCTAGACGTCGTCTAAGCCTAGTAATAATCATTGCACAAATATCGTGTGGTCACAGTCTCGTGCTGAACAGATATACCCAGGCTAAGGGAGACGACTAGCCCTATGCAATGCTGGCCCCTAACACGTCCCTCTAGCTTCAATGTATGACACATTGAAGACACGATTATTTGTGTAAAATATGCGCCATTGTAGCCTAGGGAATGTACCAATGTAGAGAGGAAAATCTTATGCTGGTTAAAGGAAATGGGGATTCTCACGTCTTGGTCTTCATTGTCTTTGTCATCGTTCGTGTTATTATGGTCGTCGGTGTCGTCGAGGAGATCGCCAAGGGAAGGGTAAAGTTCCCCGACGACGATTGCCAGAGTTCGGCTAAAGTTTAGGGGCGTAATAGTGCCCCACTTTGCGAGATGGTATTTATCTCTTTCCTCGCCCTAAACGATTAGAAGAGCATGAGCAGGGCCAAATTCTATACCCGAGGCCAGACGGGGAAGACATAATTTAGGCTATAAGGCCCACAGAAACAATAGTTTGTAGTCTCTTTGGTTTCAAGGCGCGACAACTGTTAGGTCATGCGTCTCAATTACCCTTATTTTCTACAGTATGTATGGTAATATGGATAGGTTCTAAGCCTATGTCCCGATATAGGCTTACAACTAGGCTCTTCGTCTATCAATTGTTTGACTTACTTTCAGCAATGTTCATCACATCATAATTAACATCATGATCATGAAGGAATAGCATGTTTGCTAAATGAAGATGATCTATAATTCTAACTAACTTTTGTTTACGATATTCCCTAAAACAAGCAGTTTGATCAAATACTGTAAGAGACGTTAAAGAGGGTATTACACTGGGGTCGCTGCCAACTGGTTTAAGTTTTTGGTAGGGTTTTCATGGTACTGAGCATGCGCACATTTGTTCTGCTCACTTTAGAACGAATGTGCGCATGCTCAGTACAAACACCCCTTTAAGCGTAGCGTCTATTACAGTTTTTGGTTTGACATGGATTTTAAATATATTCTCATGGTCGCCGAGTATGTTTATTATTTTATTTGACACTAAGGCTGTGGCCTATACCGCGGATTGGTTGAGTATGTTTTTCAAAAGAAATAAAAACTGCATTTCACAATTTTTACCATTTTTATTTCTTGCGAGTTTAAATCGCAACAGATGTTGCTGATTTTATTAGCAGGTCTCAGTTAACTCGTACCGGATATCTGTTTAAAATTTCATCTCAATCTGTTTGGCTGTTCGGCTGATTTTTAAAGTACAAACACACACACACCCACACAGCCACACACAGAATGACCGAAGTGCCGTTATTGCTGCGTTGTAAACCTCTTTTGTTGCGCTCACTCGACTAATTGTATAAACTAAGAATATGAGCTTACAAAAAAATTATCTCTAACGTTGTTTTAACTAGCCACGGTAATATTTTTGCATCACTTAGTGTTTTTTGTTTTATTACAAAGAAATCACCAATGTGTGCAAAAAATTGTTTTCAGTTTTTGACCTGTAGTTTGGTCTAATTAACGGGGGTTTTCCCCACAATTCAAACGAACATACATGCAAAGTTTATTCTTTGTTTCAGGTGGCTGGCTGGGGTTACACTGAGGAGGGAGTACAGAGTGACTCCCTCAAGTACCTGGACCAGAGTGGGTGGACGATATGACAGATGTGTGTCCTTGTTACAGGTGGCTGGCTGGGGCTACACCGAGGAGGGAGTACAGAGTGACTCCCTCAAGTTCCTGGACCTGCCTTATGTGACTCCGAGCTCTTGTATTGACTCTATTCCACCACATCAAAAGAGCCTTGTGGGCACCGACAAGTTCTGCGCTGGTTATGTGAACCAGAGCTTGAGCGTCTGTGGGGGGGACTCGGGTGGGGGGCTCGTGTTCCTCCACCCGGACTTTGACAAGTACTACCTGCGAGGAGTGGTCAGCATCGCCTTCAAGCCCCTTTGCAGACACGTCCGTCTGCTACTCCCAGCTGTACGCTGCTTTCACCTTGGTTTCTCAGTACATACCTTGGATTCAAGAAAATGATCATTTAGACAATAAATAATTGTTTTATTAACAATAACACAAGTTTGTTACAATGCAATGTTTTATTGTTTTACACATATTTTACAAAGGATACTATTTGGTACCGTTTTGGTATCGGTGAACATTAATGATTTATTCTAATTTTATAAGGTAGAGTGGGGATTGATAGATTTTTTCCAGAAAATATAACTGACAATTGATTTTGAAAAATTACCTTGTTTGCCATAGGCTTTTTAACGCTAGTCTGCACCTTTTCTAGATCACCCTATTTTGTTTACTGCACACTTCGAATTCGTGAATAAATAAGTCTTAGTTATCAAATGAACTTAAACACCATTACACTTACAAAAGTCAGTAACAAGATTCAATAATAAAGATCTGTTTTCTTTTGCAAAATTTGGTCAAAAGAAAACAATAATATCATAACAGCTGGCCTCGGTGGTGCACACTAGCGCTTTAGAGCGCTCTAGTGGCCGATCATGGCAACAGACAAGATAACAAACAGCACTGTGCACATGGATAGACAGAGGAAGAGACGAAGCGTTCAAATGGTATCTTCGCTTCGCTCGCTACGCTCATCTAATAATAAAGCTAATTGTTTTAATAGTCCTTTATCTCTTTGAGACTTATAACCGACTTCAATGGCGTCACATAATCAAATCAATTAAAATCAATATCAAATTGTTACATGACGCAATAATTAAGATAATACATATATTGGATGAGCGAAGCGAAGATTCCATTTCACTACACTGGAGAAAAAAATCCGGAATGTTTTTTTTTTCTTTCTTTTTTTCCCTGTATTTATTACTGTGTGTTTGTTAGCACGATTCCGGCTAAACCGATACTCCAATTGCAATGAAATTTTATGGAGACCTTCGAAATCTCTGAACTTAGAACTGCCACGTTTTTGAGCGCAATCAAAAAATTATTTCTCATGAAAATCGCAATTTTACGATTTTTTTCGATTTTTAAAAATTTCTTCGACTTATAACACCTACATGCTTTATCCGATTTGTATGATTTTTTCACAGAACCTTAATTTATGAATTAAGATATTCGTGTGAAATTTGAGGGGCGCAATCGAAAAATTATTACTCATGAAAATCGAAAATTTTACAGTTTTTCTTCATTTTTTAAACAATTCTTTGGACTTAAGACACCTACATGCTTTATCCTATAGTAATGAATTTTTCACAGAACCTTAATTTTATGAATTAATTATTCGTGTAAAATTTGAGTGCAATCGAATAATTATTTCTTATGAAAATCGCAGTTTTACGATTTAAAAAAAAAATTATTAATAAATAAAATAAAAAAATAAAGTAAATTTTTTATTTAATTTAATTTGATAAAAAAAAATTCTTCGACTTAGTAATAATTTTTCACAGAACAACAGAAAATCCGCATAACACATATGGCAGCTCAATGCACCAATTACGCTCATCCAACAACGCGGCGGGACGTAAGCGTTTTCCTAGTTTGTAAATAAATGTAGAGTTTCAAAGACAGCAAAACATGTTTTCACGTGGTTTAGGGTGTGTTTTTATAAGAAGCAGGTCTGTTCAGCTTTATGTTCTCAATTCGAGTTTCGATTTCACATATTGATAAGTTAAATTCAAATATTTTTTGGTGGATGTTAAGAAATTTGCAGTTGATGTATTTCCCTATGTTATTATTCCATGCAGTCAATTCGAAAAATTAGGAATTCGGTAGTTTTGTTGGGAGATAAAGCATAATAAGTAATTTTAATTAAGCATAATTTTAAAAATATTAAAGCAATTTCCCGTCATCATTCAGGGGTAGACCTGGCTTAATATGTGCGTGATTAGCACATTTTGAACAACTTCTCTGCACACAATAAATTAATGACGTTCCTATACTGACCCCATACGTCCATGATATGATCAATAGTGAACAATTATTAGCTAATTTGCATAATCGTTGAACTCCAGTTTGCAATACGAATACGTTTAGGACACAAAAACATCACGTCTATACACGCATGTTTATTGTAGTGAACCGTAACTTCACTGATACTGTATTACCTATTTCATTTGTGTATTAATCAATGCAATAATTTAGGTTATATTAAAATTGATTACATTTTAATATTAAATGGTACATTTTTCATGTTAGTGGTGTATGTTGTTGCCAGGTTTACAATAAAAAAAATAACAATTTAGTAGATTCTCATAACTTGATTCCTTTACCTGCAATTGAAGTTTGATTACACCTATAAAATGTAATTAAATGACTATTTTGGTTATTTCTTTAGCACAATCGATGTATTTAGTGCCCATAAAAACCAACAATAGATTTAAAATTTAGTTAACAAGTATCTAAACTAGGAAGCTTTGCAAACGCTTTTTCAGGCGCGTTTGTTGGATGAGCATAATTGGTGCATTGAGCTGCCATGTGTTAAGCAGATTTTCTATTATTCTGTGAAAAAATCATTACTTAGTCGAAGAAATTTTTTAAACTAAATAATGTAATTTTAAAAATGAAAAATCCTAATATTGCGATTTTCATGAGAAATAATTTTTCGATTACGCTCAGAATTTCACAAGAATATATTAATTCATAAAATTAAATGTTCTGTGAAAAAATCATTACAATCGTAATAAAGCATGTAGATGTTATAAGTGAAAGAATTGTTTTAAAAGGAAAAAAAAGAAAACTGAGATTTTCATGAGAAATAATTTTTCGATTGCGCTCAAATTTCACACGAATATCTAGTTCGTAAAATTACGGTTCTGTGAAAAGTCATTACAATCAAATAAAGCATGTAGGTGTTTATAAGTCCAAGAAATGCTAAAAAATTAAAAATCGTAAAATTGCGATTATCATGAGAAACAATTTTCCGATGGCTTTCAAAAACGTGAAAGTTCTGAGTTTAAAGATTTTGAAGGCCTCCAGAAAATTTCTTCGCAATTGGAGTATCGGTTTAGCCGGAATCGTGTTAACAGACACACAAAAATACAAAAAAACATTCCGGATTTTTTTCTTCAGTGTAGTAGAATGGAATCTTCGCTACGCTCGCTATGTTCATCCAATAAAACATTATTTTGATTTTAATTATTCGTTATTAAAATTGAAATTAGAGCAATTATAGTACCTATTAGATGATTCAGTTTATTTTTTGCGTTTTCATTAATTTAACTAGTATTCAATTGTGTAAATTATTTCTCTTCCAGACTTTTACTTCAGATTGGATTATATCGGAAATATATGTTTACTTCACTAAAAATGAGAAATTATCTGCAGTTCTCACCATCAGTATCATCATATCAGTATCAACATCAGTATCATCAGTAGCCCCACCATCTTGAACACACTTACTCATTGAGACCACGCGTCCATAATAATGGTCATAACAATTTTTAAATTTAAATGTTACAAAAAAATCAATTTGGCAAAAAAAATGGGGAAAAAATCTAGTTTAAGAATTGCACTTATAATTTACATTTGAACATAAAACGTTGCTTTATTTCAAAATTCAAAATTATCTTAAATATTACAATGAATAATGTACTAAAAAAATACTAAAAACTTTGAAATAAATACGGAATACGGAAAATAGACATTTTTCTGGTATGATAAACCCCGAATAATATGTAGAATTTTTCTTGATTTTGATAGCACCATACACACATTTTAAAACCCATCAAAAAATTGAATGAAATAAATACGAATGCGAATAATAAATTAAATTAATTAAAAATACGTGGCACATCTCTAAGAACATAAAAATCGAAGACGTTTTGCTTGATTTCATGGCACCAATATCAAAATGTTCTAACATAACACTTTTTACTTATTTATTTTATTTATTTAACGTACATCTATCTTGTCAAAAAGATCAACATAATTTATAGACACATCTTATTACACATTGTTAGATTGAACATTGGCAATCTGTAAATTACCTTTGGATTGCCAAACGTATTCTGATAACTATAACAACAAAAACAACAACAATAATAATGTTCTATTTTTTTTATTTCTTAATTATTATTATTAATAATAATAGTAATAATAATAATAATAATAATAATAATAATAATAATAAAAAAAAAATAATAATAATAACAATAAAAAAAATAATAAAAAAAAAATAATAATATTATTAATAAAAGTCTAGGCCTTTTTTTACCTTGTCGACAAATACGTACACTGTAAGATACAGCAGTAAGAGATACAAAATACCAACAACAGTGCTTTTAAGACGTCATAAATCATTACAAAATGTAAACATTTCATAATAAATACAATTCAATAAAATATATTTAACTATCTGCCTAGGGCATAGGACATGGGCTGCCTAATATAATATTATACTTCTGTAATCCTACGATTTCGGACGTTTCTATTAATTATGTAGCACCATTCACATTGTTCTGTGTAAAGATGAATTAGCTTCTACCATTTGGCACATATCATCAGGTTGTTACACTAGACATTGAAATACTTTTTATACCTACGTTCAATGCCAAACAATTCTTCGATTACTATTATTTTTAACGCTTCGTAAACATACAACTACTAAACCACCATCCATACATTCAATGCTCTGTTCTGTTATAGTTCTTCGCCTTTTACTCATTAATAAAAAAAATACAATTATTTATCTATGGATAATACATTGAAAGACTATAAACAAGACATAGGTGCATTTGACAGTGTCATAATTATTTTTATGATAATGATTCTTTCTTACATATTGCAGAACCATGTTTATAATCATTGATTTGTTTTTTTAGGGTGTGTGTGCAAGTACCCGAAATATGAGTATTTGGATCTCGAAAATATAGAGTATTAAAAAATAATGATTTTGGTGGAGGTGCCGGGTCGCGCGCGAGTTTGTAAAGTGAACATCGTATGCATTTATGGCGCAAACTTACCAACCATGTTTAGCTTTAACAGAAATAAATTTTATATTTTTGGGCACTTATAAACTTTTTTGGCACAATAATGAAATGCCACTATATTTATAGTGTATATAGTGTATATATTTATAAATAATTATTATAATTAATATTCTGTTGGAAGGCAAGCGCACCAAGCACCTACTGTTCCATACCACCCTTAACCACTAGCCATATTACCACGACTGCCAGACGGGCGTCAGGGGGTGTAGGGGGTGTTGCTATGTCAATAGTGGATAACATGTGAAACAATGACTTAGGAGGGAAATTACACCCATATCAATAGTAATAATATGTTTAGGAGTGAAATTCATGAATTATATTTCACAAATTGCCATGGTAATACTGACAAATAATAAAATGCACAATATGTAAACTCACAACATGATTTTTCTTGATTTTAACTTCTGTAGACAATTCACTTAATAATGGTATGAATGAGAGTATAAATGTGTAATATGTATAAGTTTATGCACTTTAAAAATGTATATAGATGTTATTTTATCAAATATTTCATTGTTAATTCAAAATTGTTATTAACAAATTAGAAATCTGGAAAATGTTTATATATATATTAAAGGTTGGATGGAAGAAAAGGTTAACCTGACCTTAATCCCGCCTGGAAAATAAAGACGATTATCTATCTATCTATCTATCTATCTACCTTATATCTATCTATCTATCTATCTATCTATCTATCTATCTATCTAATCTATCTATCTATCTTCTATCTATCTAAATATCCTAAACTCCTGGAATCCTAAC
>JAMZAV010002543.1:0-84996 GCA_024449915.1 Sweltsa coloradensis
GGGGTTTTGCGGGGGGGAGAACAAAGGGCCCCCCCCCTTGTGTAAAAAACATTTGTAACGCTGCCGATATTTGATTCTCCTGAGGAAGATGTTAAGTATATTCTTTAAACGTTTTTAATCTAAAAAAAAACATAAATACATAAAACCAAAAAAATTGTTTTAATTTTTTTCCGTAAGCATGTTAAAAAAAAATAAACTAAATTTAATTTAAAAAAAATAATAATTTTTATATAAAAGATTAAATTACACAATAACAATGGTATTGTGGTTTTTACCATCGGATATTGCTTTCCATTTCTCCAAGGTGTGCAGGGCCTAAAGGGCCCACCGGGCCCTACCCAAAGACGCAAACGAGGCGAGCGTTGGGCTATCATGACCGATAAAATGAAAAACGGGTCCATGTCGGCTTTCACGCCAGTCATAGAGGCGGTATTACCCCGCAAAAGGTAAGCTAGTAAAAGTTTAAAAATAATTATTCTTGAAAAAATTTAATTTTTCCACTAAAAACTATAACAATTTTTAATTCTTCTTTTTTTTAAATTTCTAAAGGCTCTTTGTCATATTAATTTGTTCTTGTCGTCTATTAGCTTTTCCCGACGCCAAACAAGGAGTAAAATTTTGAACAGACAGGGGCCCAGTTTACATGAGAACTCCCAACAACTTGAAAAACCCGTTGCGATAAAAACCCTAAAGAAAAAATAAATTTAAAAAAACTGATAATTTTTATGCTTAAATTTTTGACGAAAATGCTTTGTTTTTGATGGAATTATTTTTATAAAATCATTTTTTGAATGTGGGGGTCGCCCAAAGGGTGTCCGTATTTTGTACGCTCAAGATTCCCCAAAAATTTCCCATTTGGAGTTGAGTAAACCTTGCAATTTTTACTCGTATTTCGTACTGGTTATTTTAAAACCTATTTTGTATATGCTTTTCAAAACATGTTCCAAAATTTATTTTTACATCCAACTTAAAATAATCTAGCCCAACCGTTTTTTAAACCCGGTTCTCCATTCCGGTATAAATGCGCTTTAAGCAAAAACAAATAAAACCCCAAAGTCGTTGTTCACGAGGGGTAGTTTTGTTTTGAGTACCCGGGAATTTTGCATTTAAATTTTGATTGAAAAATGTTATAAAAATATAGTTTGAGTTAATTTTGGTATAAAACGCTTTCTACTGAAACGCCAAAATGCACCACTCTAGCCTGTGATAGTCGAGGGGGGAAAAGGGACGGGTTTCTTCTGGTAGGGGGGAAAAGGGGAAATTTCCCCGGGTCTCAAACATGCTTGCTAAATCGTCTAACAACGACTTTGGGGTGTTTTCTCCACTGTTTTAATCTTAAAAACAAATTCCCCAGGTCTCTCTGAGCAGCCCAGCTTCAAAAAGTGGCGTCGGGGGCCCCCTGGGTGGCTCATCACGCAACTGTGGTGGACTAAGAGGTGACGCCTTTGGACGGGGGCCTGCAGCGACTCCTCCCCGTCCTCTAAACTGTTGTATTCCCCCTAGGTCGTCTCTGAAAGGGGCCAGCTTCAAAAAGTGGTCGTCTGGGGCCCCCATCCGTGGCTCATCACCAACTGTGGGGACTAGGGGCACGGCCTTTGGACGTGGCCTACGACTCCTCCCCGCCCATCAAATACTGTTTTTTCCCCCAGGTCGTCTGCTGAACGAGACCACTTAAACCAAGTGGTCGTCTGGGGCCCCCATCGGGGGGCTATCCGAAACTGTGGGGGCAAAGAGGTGACGGCCTTGTGGACGTGGCCTCACGACTCCTTCCGTCCATCTAATACTGTTGTATTCCCCGGGCGTCTGCTGAACGAGACCAGCTTCAACAAGTGGTCGCTGGGGCCCCCATGGGTGGTCATCACGCAACTGTTTTGGCTAAGAGGTGACGCCTTTGGGACGGGGCCTGCACGACTCCTCCGTCCAACTTATACTGTTGTATCCCCGGGTCGTGTGAACGAGCCCAAACTTCAAAAGGGGTTTCTCTGGGGCCCCACGGGGTGGCTCAAAAACGAAACTGTGGTGGACTAAGGTGACGGCCTTGTGGACGGGGCCCGCAGCGACTCCTACCCGTCCATTAATACTGTTTTTTCCCCAGGTCGTCTGCTGAACAGACCAGCTTCAACAAGTGGTCGTCTGGGGCCCCCATCGGTGGTCATCACGAAACTGTGGGGGACAAAGAGGGAGGCCTTGGGGACGGGGCCTGCAGCGACTCCTACCCGTCCTCAAATACTGTTGTTTTCCCCCCCAGGTCGTCTGCTAAACGAGACCGCTTCAAAAGTGGTGCGGGGGCCCCCATCGGGGCTATCACAAAACTGTGGTGGACTAAGGGGTGAGGGCCTTGGGACGTGGCCTGCACGACTCTTACCCGTCCATCAATCTTTTTGTATTCCCCAGGTCGTCTGCGAACGGACCAGCTTCAACAAGTGGTCGTCTGGGCTCATCGGGGGCTCATCACGCAACTGTGGTGGAAAAAGGGGGGTCGGGCCTTGTGGACGTGGCCTGCAGCGACCCTACCCGTCCATCTAATCTGTTGTTTCCCCAGGTGTCTGCTAAACGGACCACTTCAACAATGGTCGCTGGGGCCCCCATCGGTGGTCATCCCCAAACTGTGGTGGACTAAGAGGTGAGGCCTTTGACGGGGCCTGCGGCTCTTACCCGTCCTCTAATACTGTTGTTTTCCCGGTCGTCGCTGAACGAGACCAGTTTAAACAAGTGACTTTGGGGGCCCCATCGGTGGCTCACACGCAACTGTGGTGGACTAAGAGGTGCGGCCTTGTAGACGGGCCTGCAGCGACTCCTACCCGTCCATTAATACTGTTTTATTCCCCAGGTCGTCGCGAACAAACCCAGCTTAAAACAAGGTCTCCGGGGTCATCGGGGGCTCATCACGCAACTGGGGTGGACTAAGAGGTGACGGCCCTTGGGACGTGGCCTGCAGCGACTCCTCCCCGTCCCTCAAAATACTGTGTATTCCCCAGGTCGCCCGCTGAACGAGACCAGCTTCAAAAGTGGTCGTCGGGGGCCCCCATGGGTGGCTCATCACGAAATGTGGTGGACTAAGAGGTGACGGCCTTGTGGACGGGGCCCTGCGCGCCCACCCGTCCCAATACTGTTGTATTCCCAGGTGTCTGCTAAACAGACCAGTTCAACAAGGGGTGCTGGGGCCCCCATCGGTGGCTCACACGCAACTGGGGGTGGACAAAGAGGGAGGCTTGTGGACGTGGCCTTCAGCGACTCCTTCCGCCCCATCTAATATGTTTATTCCCCCAAGGTCGTTTCTAAGAGAAAAGCTTCAACAATGGCGTCTGGGGCCCCCATCGGTGGTCATCACGCAACTGGAGACTAAGGGGTGACGGCCTTGTGGAGGGCCTGCAGCGACTCCTACCCCTCCATCTAATACTGTTGTATTCCCCAGGTGTCTGCGAAGGAAAACCAGCTTCAACAAGTGGTCGTCTGGGGCCCCCCATCGGTGGCTCATCACGAAAACTGTGGGGGGACTAAGAGGTGAGGCCTTTTGGACGGGGGCCCTGCACGACTCCTACCGTCCATCAAATATTTTGTATTCCCAGGTCGTTGCTAAACGAACCAGCTTCAACAAGTGGTCGTCTGGGGCCCCCCATCGGTGGTCATCACGCAACTGTGGGGGAAATAAGAGGTGACGCCTTGGGGACGGGGCCCTGCAGCGACCTTCCCCCTCCATCTAATACTGTTGTATTCCCCGGGTCGTCTGCTGAACAGCCCCAGCTTAACAAGGGGTCTTTGGGGGCCCCCATCGGGGCTCACACGAAACTGTGGGGACTAAGTGGTGACGGCCTTTGACGTGGCCTGCAGCGACCCCTCCCGTCCATCTAAACTGTTGATATTCCCAGTCGTCTGCTAAACGGACCAGTTTCAAAAATGGTCGTCTGGGCCCCCTCGTGGTCATCACGAACTGTGGTGGACAAAGTGGTGACGGCCCTTTGGGACGGGGCCTGCAGGACTCCTACCCGTCCTCTAATACTGTTGATACCCCCAGGTCGTCTGCGAACGAGACCACTTCAACAATGGTCGTCGGGGCCCCCATCGGGGCTCATCACGCAACTGGGGTGGACTAAGGGTGAGGGGCCTTGTGGGGGGCCCGGCACGACTCCTCCCCGTCCATCTAATACTGTTGTTTTCCCCTAGGTCTCTGCTGAAGAGCCCGCTTCAAAAAAGTGGTCGTCGGGGCTCATCGGGGCTCACCGCAACTGTGGTGGACTAAGGGGTGACGGCCTTGTGGACGGGGCCTGCAGCGCTCCTCCCTTCCATCAAAATTGGTGTATTCCCCGGGTTTCTGCTGAACGAGACCAGCTTCAAAAAGTGGTCGTCGGGGGGCCCCCCATCGGGGGCTCATCACGAAACTTGGTGGACTAAGAGGTGACCCCTTGTGGACGTGGCCTGCCGACTCCTACCGTCCATCTAATACGTTGTATTCCCCAGGTCGTCTGTGAGCGAGACCAGCTTCAACAAGGGGTCTCTGGGCCCCATGGGTGGCTCATCACGCACTGTGGTGGAACTAAGGGTGAGGGCCTTTGTGGACGTGGCCTGCACGACCCCCTACCCGCCCTCAAATACGTTTTATTCCCGGGTCGTCTGCTGAAGGACCAGCTTCAACAAGGGGTCGTCTGGGGCCCCCATCGGGGGCTCATCACGAAAACTGTGGGGACAAAGAGGTGACGGCCTTTGGACGTGGCCCTGCAGCGACTCCTACCCGCCCATCTAATACTGTTGTATCCCCATTTCGTCTGCGAACGGACCAGCTTCAACAAGTGGTCGTCGGGGCTCACGGGGCTCATCACCAACTGGGGTGGACTAAGAGGTGAGGGCCCTGTGGACGGGGCCCTTTCAGCGACCCCTACCCGTCCATCTTCTGTTGTATTCCCCAGGTCGCCCCCTGAACAGACCAGCTCAACAAGGGTGTCGGGGGCCCCCTTTGGGTGGCTCATCACGCAACTGTGGTGGACTAAGAGGGACGGGCCTTGTGGCTTGCCTGCAGCGACTCCTCCCCGTCCAAAAAAAAATTTTTAAAAAACCCCCAAGCGGATTAAAGGGGGGTACCCCCCCCCCCCCCCCCAACCTCCCCCCCCCCCCCCCCCCACCTTTCCCTTTGGCTCCTGCACGACTCCTCCCCGCCCATCTAATACTGTTGTTTTCCCCCCAGGCGTCTGCTGAACGAGACCAGCCAACAAGTGGTCGTCGGGGGCCCCCATCGGGGCTCTCACGCAACTGTGGTGGACTACGAGGTGGGGCCCTTTGGGGGATGGCCTGCAGCGCTCCTACCCGTCCATCTAATTTTTGTATTCCCCAGGTGTTGCTAAAACGAGCCAGCTTAAACAAGGGGTCGTCTGGGGCCCCCCACGGGGGCTCTCACGAACTGTGGTGGACTAAGGGGTGCGGCCTTTGGGTGGACGGGCCTGCACCCGACCCCTCCCGTCCACTAATCTTTTTATTCCCCAGGTCGTCTGCTAACGAACAGCTTAAACAAGGGGTCGCCTGGGGCCCCCTTGGGGGCTCATCACGCAACTGTGGGGACCTAAAGGGGAGGCCTTGTGGAGGGGGGGGGCCTCAGCGACCCCCCGCCCATCTAATACTTTTGTATTCCCCAGGTCGTTGCTGAGCGAGACCAGCTTAAACAAGTGGTCGTCTGGGGCCCCCATCGGGGGTCATCACGCAACTGTGGGGGACAAAGAGGTACCCCTTTGGGGGACGGGCCTGAGCACTCTTCCTCCATCTAATACGGGTTTGTATTCCGGTCGTCTCTGAACGAACCAGTTTTAAAACAAGGGGTCGCGGGGGCCCCCCATCGGGGGCTCATCACCAACTGGGGTGGACAAGAGGGACGGCCTTTGTGGACGGGGCCTGCAGTGCCCCACCCCCCACAATACGTTGTATTCCCCCAGGTCGTCTGCAAACGAGACCAGCTTCTCAAGTGGCGTCTGGGGCCCCCCATCGGGGGGCCATCAGCAACTGTGGGGGACTAAGGGTGGGGCCTTTGTGGCCCCGGGGCTGCAGCGACTCCTACCCGTCCATCTAATACTGTTTTTTTCCCCAGGTCGTCTGCTAAAGGCCCCATTTAAACAAGGGGTCGTCTGGGCCCCCATCGGTGGCTCATCAGCAACTGTGGTGGATAAGAGGACGGCCCTTGTGGCGGGGCTGCAGCGACTCCAACCCTCCATATGTGGGGAAAACCGCGTGAGGGAAACTAGTATAAAAATTTTGATAAAAAGGGGCACTAGTTTTTTTTTTTTGTAAGAATAACTTTTTTGGAGAAAATTTATCCATATTTCAATCTCATGTTAACTTTTATAGATTTTCCCTAAAATGTAGAACAAACTTTTTTAAAAAACAGTATATCCTTGATTTTTTTTCGTTGTAAAGTTTGGGGGGCTCGATATTTCTTGGAACAGTGATTTTTATATTTATAATTTTTTAATTTTATTTTTTATATATTTGTCATAATTTTGTACAAATTTTAAAAGGGGGTTTTAGATACGACTTCATTTAAGGACTGGTATTACAAACATTATACTCAGAGAGACGTTCACAATGCGCTGCAAATTGTTACAAGGAGGGAGCGCACTTTTGGATAAAAAAACTCAGAAGAGGAGATGGTCGCTGTTACAGAGAAAAATGGGGGAAACCCGGTACATTTTTTAGGTGTAAAATCAGTACCAGCACAAAATATTTCGTGACAAAATTTTGGGAATCTGTCAAACCTACATCCTAAAGAATTATTTTTTTTTTGCTTTATCTTTTTATTGTTTGATGCGATAAAAAATGAGTACTGTCCGAGCAGGCCCTTCTTTTAATTAAGCATTTATTATTTTGAGTGTGTAAAGGGTTTATGCCTTTTTTCTTTTTTTTCTTGATGAGTGGGATAATTTTTAAATGCTGTATTTTTCAAATTTACTTTTTTGAAAATTATTTTAAACAAAGATGTGGAAATTTTAATTGACCCCCTTTGGCAAGCATATTTCCCTTTTTGGGGAAAAAAAGTCTTTTACCAGCTCCAAAACTATTACAAAAAAACCCAGCCATTCTTCAAAAAAAAGCAAATTTAAAATTACTAACCACCCTTTAAAAAATCCAAGGGAAAAATGATCTTGTAGCAATAAAAGAAAACCCACTTAATATGATCCCTTTTGCTAAAAGGCCCCAATGTTTTAATTTGATTTATGTCTCGAAATGTTTGTGTTTTTTAAACTGATTTAAAGAAATGATATTTTTGAAAGCCCTAGTTTTTATTTAGTATTTTATTTATTCAATGTCTTTTTATAATACAGTTAGGTTGGAATACAACCAATTAAATACTCGTACAAGTACATTTTATTATAAAAAAAAAAAAAAAACTTTAAAAGGTCTACTAAAATGCACAAAGATTTTAGGCAATACAAACAAAATCAATAAAAAAAACCAATGGGGGACAAAATTTTACAAAGCCCAAAATTTGGGTTTAAAGGGAAAAAGGACTGCAGTTTATTAGACCTTGTCAAGTTGTTTGTGACGTATTATCTACAGCAGAACAAAGTAAATTAATACAATATAAATTCAAATTTTTCTTTTAGATGACCCTTTGGGGAGTACTGGATACCAAAATGGATACCCAAACCCAGCCCAAGGGGGTCAACGTATTTTACCCGCTAGTTAAATTTAAACCTCCTAACGTTTGGATGTCTACATGACAGATGGCCCCTTTATATGTGAACACGAAGCTAAAATTAAAAAAATACACGCTATTTTTAATAATGAAATGTATTTGAATTTGTATTCTGCTTTTGGTAAATTAATGAAACCCAATAAATGTAAAAATAAAATTTACTCTGTTAATTTTGGGAAATTTTAAAGTAGGAATTGGACAAACCTTCAAACGCGTGGTCAAGTGAAGAAAACTTTGAGGGGCAAAAAATAGTAATTTTTTAATTTATGTATTTAGAAACAAGATCGGATATCTGTAATACTATTGTTGACTGGGAATGATCTCTGGGAAAGGTTGATAAAATTTTAAAATTGGTTTTTTCAGTCATTGGCACCAAAGCTATTGAGGGGATTACCTTATAAAATTTTGTAAAAATTTAAACAAGTTTAGGGGCCCCCTCATTCCACAAAATAATATTTATAAGTTGAAAAAAACAAAATTTAAGATAAATTTTACAAAATTTTTCTTCAGGGCTTAAAACAGACAAAAAAATCCTTTTTTTAAAAACACCTCCTTAACATTCCATGCAACACCCTTAAACAATTTGTTCTAACTTTAATTATCCATATCCACATTGCACTCGCTCCACATAAAATAAAATAACAATTTAAAAATTACCCCTCAGTCCAGTTTATTTTCAGTGGTGGACTTAAATTCAAAGCCCACCCAAACCAAACCCTGTAAGCGCCCCCTACCATTGCGAGCGAACAATGCCAACTAGAGACCCCATATGGCGTAGGAAAAATCCCTCAACAACGGACACGATTCCCTCGCGGGCATACCAGAACATCACGGGTTCGAAACAACGTTATAATTAATTATTATTGCCGCGTTGCAAGGATGGAGCCAAAATTCCGTTTATAATTTCCTTAGACAAATATGATTGACTCAAGTCCCATCAGAAGTTACAAACTTCCGCCTACAGGGGGAAAAGAACTCTGACCATCTGCGTTTTAAGCAGAGCCCCTTACCACAAGACCAAAGAAATGAAAGGTAAGTTTTTCTACACTCTATTTTTGATTTAAATTTATTACTTTTTTTTAAGGGGAATACCAATATAAATCAGAATTTCAAATCCCAAATGGACCGGGACTTAACCCGGGTCTCCCGCATCCCAGGCATCTTCGAAGAGTTATTAAGAATTTAAATTTTTCAAAAACAAATTTTTATCACTTTTTTAACCCCAAAATTTTAAAACCCCCCAAATTTGAATTTTTTTTTGATGTTAATAAAGGTAAAATCGATTTAGAGCACATTTTAACATTTTTAAATAATTTATTTTACACAGCTTGTAAGCTTACGTGTGACATATATACTGTCCCTTACAAAAAAAAGTAAGACATTTGGAAAATTGCTCTGATTGCGACTACATATATTTTTATTTAAAAGATAGTACAAACCAAAACCCGATAGGATTTTACGATAAGCTTTGCAGGACGACATACCTATGCTTTTTTCTTCTCAAAACCCGGGTTTTCCGAGCTTTCACCCACGGTGTACCAACAAACCCAAGTTAGATATCCAGTTGGGGCCCTCTGGCCACGAATGGAAGGGGTTTGGCAGGTAGTGTAGGCTAAAAAAAGGCAAAACCCCAAAACTCTTGATTTAGATTACCCGTGGTCTCGGGGTTTTTGTTAAATCTTTTGTAACGTGGGTGGCGTGAGAAAATAAATTTTAAAATTTCATGTTGTTTACACACATTGATACAAGATAATGTTTTTCCAAAAAATAAACTTTTTGGGCAATTTGGTTTAAAGATTTTTTTTCCAAAAATCTTCATCTCAATGATTTAATGCTATTTACCAAGCAATATCACCCAAAAAAAGACATTTGCGTTAAGAATACCCCGTAAATAATAAAAATTATTAACAATGCAAAAAATCTTGATACTCCAGCAAGGTCCTGATATTTGCCAAGGTAGGGGAGTTTTTTTGGGTTTCATCCTTTTATGGTTAATAATATTTAAGTTATGTTTTTCAAATCTTTTGGTTTTAAAATTTTTTTTAATAAAATAATATATATTATTTCGTGGGAAAAACCCGCCCAGCGGCAAATTTTTCCCCTCTTCATATGTCTCGAACTAATTATTTGTTTGGAAGACCCAAAAAAGTCAGGTAAGGAAGTCCGGGGGCTATTTAAAAGGGCTAATCTCTTGCATTGCATTAAAAAACAAAGAAAAAAAATAGGAAGAATATTTTTAGTCAGGATTTCCCCGTCTCGGGGATTTAAACCGGGACCCCCCGAATCAGAGTTTTCGCGCTTTAAAACTAATTAACACTGTTTTTTGTTCATTTTTTTAATGTATAAAAATCAGTAAGAAACAGTGATTACATAGATTAAATAATACCCCTAAAAGGGAACAAAAAAAGCTTGTACAAACAAAAAATTTGCGTACAAAAAGGCAAAATTATCAGGGATTACATTAAAAAATAATTTTAATAAAAACACTGATATAGGGACATTCTTCAATAACACAAAAATTAAAACATTATAATTTTAAATGTTTTTGGGCCATTATAAAAAAGGGGAAAATTAAAATTAATCGAAAAACTTCAAATATAATATATAAAATTATTTTAAAACTAATCCAAGAAAGAAATTCGACCTTTTGGGACAAGTGGTGTGGGGGGGTGTATAAAAGCGCAGTAAAACATGTCGCCTTTTTCACAGAGTTCCTATTTTTACAACATTCACGCTGAGCTAGCTGAACAGGTTTTACAAAGTGTTTGTTAAAAACAATTTGGTTATCTTCACCCACCATAACAAAAATTGTAAAAATACAGTCAAAAATTCACACAAAAAAATAATGAGACTAAATAAAGGGGCCCAATTTATCTACTCTTTTACATTTCCATTCTTAATTCATAAACTGCAATGTCCCGTAAAAAACCCTCCTTTAAAAGCTTGGCAAAAAAGAATTTTTCAACTATTAAATTTTCGTCATGTTCTCCAATTTTTTTTATCCGCAAAAATCCCATCCCCATCCCCCATCCGCATTACAAGACAAATTTTGGCAAGACCATTTATCTTTCTTTCACACACCCAAAATGCCCCAACCTCCAGTCCCTTAGTCCGGGTTGATGATAAAAAACATTGCCCGCTCCCAAATCTGCCAAGTTGTTAGGCTGAACGCACTATACATTGGATGTCCGTCCCATTTACAGTCACCTCCCAAAAATTTAAAATGGTTTTTTTATCATGCTTAAAAACTAAACAGATAGTTCACCCATGTTTTTAAATTAGTTTTTTTTGCTCAATCCACTCACATCTGTCCTATGGATCTATTTTGGGGGGCATCCCCTCAAGCATTAGACTCTTCACCCTCCAGAAAAGGGCTGTCCGCATTATTGCTGGTGTATCCCGAAGGGATTCTTGCCGGGGGGGAAACTCTTCAAAAATCGGGAATTCCAACTCTTGGCGGTTCCCTTTATTCAAGCGGCATCAAATTTTTTTTGGTTAATCCTAATCTCTTTCCCCTTAAAAACCAGTCCACTCCCATTTTACAAGGTCAAATTCCCAAAAAGCATCCCCCCCCATAAACTGACCTTATTCTCCAAAACCCCAAATACTTGGGCCCCAAACCCTCTTTTAAACTTCCTAAAAAATCAAAAATTCCCCCAACCTTAGCTTCCTTTAAACTAAATTTTAAATCCTTTATCACATCAAAAGCTTTTACTCCCTCCCAAAAACTTCTTCCTAAACTAAAATACCTAACTCTTTTATTTTTTATGTTTTAATTTTTTTTTTTTTTTCACTAGGATGCTCATAAAACCACAGGCTGCAATTTTTTGTTCGCCATTTACACCTTTAAGCCTTTTATATTTGTGTTATTTACTTACAATAATTTTTATCTTGTGTATTTTATTTTTATCTACTCTCATTTATAATCATTTTGGTTTATAAAATTTGTGTATATTTTTTAGCCGCTTTCCCCTTTAAAATTAATGTCAGTTTTTATACCGTGAAATTCATTTTTGTAAGGGCCTCTCACTCTATAATCATATTTAAAATTTTCTGTTTCGTTTTTGTACTTTTCTAGTTGTCCAGTTGTCAATTTTACTTTTGTACTTGTCCCCAATACATGGGCCTACCCCTATAAATAATATGGGCCAACGGGTTACTTTTTTTTACTTTATTATTCTTAACTAGGAAAAGGTTTTAAATATTTTTGTTTTAAATTTGGACGTTTATCCAATTTGACTCTTTTGAATCAAAGGGGATAAAAAAAAACTTGAACTTGAACATCCGCACCCGCATCCGCTTTCCGCATCCGGCACCGCATCCGAAACCCGAAAAAAAGATTTGTAAAATTTAATCACGGGTTTGACTCCCTGACAATACATTAAGGTGTCTTTTTTTTTCCCCCCCCCCAAAAGAAAAAAAAAAAAAAAAATTTGCCCAAAAATGAAAATGGTTTTGTCCCTTTATAAAATCGAAATGGCTGGACCGAAAATTAGAAAATTTTGGGAAAAAGTTGGGAAATTGAATAATGTTTGCAACGTATTGATCAGAAGTACTTTTTTTCCCCCTTTTTCTGAAAAAAAATCAAGAAAATACTGAAATTGGAAAATTTGCCCGTACTTCTTGATTTTTTTTGGGGGGAAAAAGGGGGGAATAAAAGTACATTTGATCAATACGTTGAAAAAACATTATAAAAATTTATTTTAATTTCCCCAAAAAATTGCATAATTTTTGTTCAGCCATTTCGAGTATCATGGGACCCACGGAAGGTTTTGCAAGCGGTTGAAAAGGTGATTCCCCCTCCGACCGGTGGCGCTCTTGATTTTTTATGTTTCAAATGGGGTTTCTAGGGCGGTTTTTAAACAATCCTCATGCCGAGAGGCCTTTTATTGTACAGTCGGGTTTTCATATTGTAAAAGATTAAAACGAGTAATTTAATACTATTAGATTTTTATGATTTTTTGGTATTTTTGGATTTGAGCTAGATGTTTACTGTCTCTTTGAATGTATTGGGAAACATGATCATGATTTATCAAGATCATAACAATTAAAAATTTTTCCATATTTTTATTTAGGTTTCAAATCAAAATTACCGGTATTTTTTATAGGAGCGGCGTTTTCGGACTGTGCCCGCAGCCCCCGGACAGTTTTTGTCATTTGGGAAAGTAATTTTTTTTTTCGAGCATGCATTTTATTTATTATAAATAAGATGCCTTTTCCCGGGGGGTTTCAAAACATATTTCGCAGGTTTTGAAAGCATATTATGGCCCCAAAGGGGCCCGGGGGCTCGATGCCATTTTTAAGGGAATAATTAACGAAAGGCCAAATCTCCATTCCACCACATCCACTCATCGTTTTGGGGTTGCATTGGATCACAAATTTAGAACCAAAAACCCATCTCCCTATAAGGGGTGTACGAACTGGAATGTTTGATATATTAACTGATTTCATTAACATTTAGAAAATATTGATTTTTTTCTTCACTTGCGCTTGTTTTGGCATTATAAATTTTTTTAAAAGGGGAAAAATCCCTTTTCGGTGGGAGATTTATTTTGACGACAAATTGGTTGGTTGGTGGTGGTGAAGGTGAAAAAAAAAAATATGTGGGGAACCCCTTGGGGGCCTTTTGAGGGCTAACAAAAAAAATTTGAGAAAAAATAAATGAAGACAGGGGTGGGAGCTCTGTTTATCGCAAAACAACCATTTCCCCCTCACACTGGGGTTTAATCACTCTGAAAACTCAAAAACCCATCTATTCCCCGGGGAGATAACGACCCAAATCACTTAAAGAATACATTTGTGAGGTTTTAGAAATTCAATGATATGGTTTTCGACCCAAGCCATTTAAGTTATTTGTAACTGTGGAAAAAATTATTGTCAGGTTTTAAATTTGAATTTATCTCGATTAATGGGGAGTGTGATATTATGTAAAGGGAAATTCGAAGTATTTTTTTATTAACAATAACTGGCTTTCTTATAACCAATCGTGCATTTCTATGTGCGTATTATCTTTTGATTATTATAATTATTCATGTATTGATAACCCCGAAAAAACCCCCAAACATGCATACAGAAATACCTCTCATCCCAAAAAATTCGAGGTCACTAAGTTTAGTGTTCATTTTTCCCTTCCCTTTTCCCCGGATCACCAAGTATGTGAACTTTTTGACGGAAGGTGAATGGGGAAATTTTGGGACTTTTTCTTCAAATTTATTCAATTTATGTCCGAACTCCAAAATATTATTACAAAAGAGCCCGGGGGAAATTTTTTTTTGGGTTAGGGGGAAAGTCGAACTAAATACACGCATTTGCTTTTGGGCCCTTTGAATGAGGTGTTGTGCGGGGCCCAAACACAGAAACCGTTTCCCGGGGAGTAAGTAATATTTTGGGGGTCGCACCAATAAGTAAAATCACACATTCGCACCGTCGCACTAAAGTCCTACAACATTTTTGAAAAAAATTCCCTTGTTGTTTCCCCAAATTGTGTTTTTTCCATTTTTCCGTTTTAAACCCTTTGGGCCATGATATGATTTTTAAATTTAAATTAATTTTTTAATTTAATAAAAAATTTGGGCATATGTTATGATTTTTTTGATGCCCTTTCCTTAAATTTCAGTTCATAAGCCCAAAATATTGTCTTTATTGCTTTTTATGTCGCATTTGTTTCTCTCCTAATCATCTTTTTCGATTCTACAATGAAGCAGATTTTAGAAAATGTGTGGATTTATTTTTTTTTAATTTTTTTTTTTTGTTTTCCTTTAAAAAGTGCAATCTTGATTCCAATACGGATTTTTTTTGGGGGATGATACAAATGTCCCCCAAACCCAAGCCATCATCAAGAAATCAATATGGAAATTGGCTAGGGTTCGATTCGAAAGCAAATCCTTTTCAAACAGCAGTTTGTTTTTTCCCAAAAATTTTTGTTTGTGTTTTTTTCCCCTTTATTTACTTTCATCGAGAAATTTAATTAAAAATAATTATGTTTGGGGAATTGCGTAATGAAGACTCCAATATGTCAACCCTTTGGGGAAAATAGTCGTTTTTTGTTTTTTTTTTGTACAATAGTATGTTTTTTTTTTAAATGTTTCGTTTGCTCCTACCGGAAAAAACCCCCTTTTGGGGAAATTTTCACGATGTAAAAAAAATTAGGAAAACGTTTAAATTTCCCCCCGCGTTGATGGATGAGCTTTTTAAATTTTTATTTTGCGTGGGATATCTTTATTTTTGAAAGTGTTTTGGTTTTGCTGCCTACGCATTGTAGGTGTTTGTTGTAAAGTTCCTATTGGTTTTTTGTCAATTGGTATTTTTTACCGTAAAAAATTATTTTTAAAAGCTTTTTTTCTTGGATTCGGGTTTTAACCCTTTTAAACCCTTTTTTTTTTAAAAAATGTACTACATTACCAAAAACCCTTTAATGTCCGTATAATATGAAGTTTACCCCCACCCGTTTGGTCAAATTTGGCCCAAAAAAAGGGCACAAAAAATATCGCATAAAAATCGAAAAAAAAAACCCCCGTAAAAGACGATATTAATGAAAAATTTTTTTTTCGTTTGGGAACCCCAAAAACCCCAAACAGCTCTATGTTCAGAAAATTTCCAGGGTTTCCCTTTCCAAATTTTCACAAATAATATCCCTTTTTGCCCGGTAGAAAAGCAAAACAAACAGAAAAAAAAAAAAACGAGTTTAAATTTTTTGGGGGGGTTTCAGTGAAATTAAAAGTCTTCGCTTCGCTCGTCCAATAAGTTCGTAAACGTAGTCAAATCAAAAGGTTTAAAACTTTAGTGACGAATTTAAGATCGATTTTGGGGATTGAACACGGGGAAATTTTTTTAAATCTATTTAAATCTACTTTATTTTCCCAGGGTTTTTCTTTCAGGTTAAAGTTTTACCAAAAAAGTAATGGTTTCCCCCGCTCCTGATAACCCTCGAAAATGACTGGTCCGAAAAATATGTTTATTTTGGGAGGTTTGATAATTGTAAAAGTTTGCAACGTTTTGAACAGAAAAGTTAAAGGGTTTTCCCCCCTTTTCCCGCAAAAAAAAAAAGAAGAAAAAGTAATAAAAATACTTAAAATTTTTTAAAAAATTGTCGTATTTCTTTATTTTTTGGGGGAAAACGTAAAAAAATTAGCATTTTTGGGGCAATATGTTGGCAAACACTATACGATTATCTAACTTTCCCAAAAAAAAGCCCTAATTTTTTGGGCCAGTAATTTTCGATTTTTAAACATGGGGGGCACTGAAGGTCGCAAGGGCGTTTTAAAAATGCGATTCTGCCCCCCACCGGTTTGGGGAATATTTTTCTATATCATGATCGAGTACTTTGGGCTCTTTGGCATAAGCTACGTTTTCTGGGGTGATACGATTTTAAGGGCTGGTTTCCCCTTGGGTTTTTTATCTTCACCTTTCTGTTTTTGGGTTTGGGAAGGGAAAGGGAAAAAAATTTTGCAATTTTGGGGGAAGTTAGATAATTGTAAAGTTTGCAACGGGTTTTTTTCAGAAAAGTTAATTGTTCCCCGTTTTTTTGCCAAAAAAAAAAAAAAAAAAAAAAAAAAAAAAAAAAGGGGAAAAAAGGAAAAAAAAAAACGTTAAAATTTAAAAAATACCCAAAATTTTAAAAAAAGCTAAATTTTGGGAGAAATTTTTTTTTTGGGAGAAAACTGGGGTTAAAAAAAAATGGATTTGTTCAAACCGGTTTAAAATATTTTTCAATTTATCCTAATTTCCCAAAATTTCGTTTTCGGGCCATTTTTAATTCGGGGAAAAAATTTTTTTTTTTTTTTTTTTGGAAAATTAAAACCCCAAATTTTGGGGGGGCCTTTAAGGTGGGAAAAGGGGAAAAAAAAAAGCATTTGTTCCAAAGGGGGCCATATAAAATTTCTAAATTTTAAAAAGAAATTTTGGGATATTTTGGGTTTTCTTTGGGGGATAATCCAAACTAAAAAAGTTCTGCCCCGAACCCCCAAAATTTTTTAAAACTTTTGGGACTTGGTTTTTTCTTCACCCACGTTTTGAAGTTTTAAGGTAATTTTTTAAAAAATTTCAATTTTGGGGTTTCTTAAAATTTATTTGGGGAAAAATTTTAAAAAAAAATAATTTGTTTCCCTTTCTTCAAAAAAAAAGGAAAAAAAACTAAAAATACTAAAAAATTTAAAAAAATTGCCATTTTTTAAAAATTTTTGGGCCCTATTTCCCCCCAAAAAAATTTAAAACAAATTTTGGGAAAAAAATTTTAAATCTGGGAAACCTTTAAAAAAAATGCGATTTTGCCTCACGGTGGCGCATATATTTTTCTTATCTATGATCGAGTAATTGGGCTTTTGGCAATAGCTACGTTTAGAATTAAGGGGTTTAATGACCCGTGCACTTGTTTTTTATCTTCACCATGTTTTTAGTTTTGGTTTAAGGTAAAGGGAAAATTTTGCAATTTTGGGGAAGTTAGATAATTGTATAAGTTTGCAAAAGTTTTAAAAAGAAAAGTTAAATTGGTTTTCCCCCTTTTTTTGCAAAAAAAAAAAAAAGAAAATACGTAAAAATCCCTTTAAAAAAAATAAAAATTGTCGTATTTTTGATTTTTTTTTTTGGAAAAAATTAAAAAAAAAAACATTCTGTTCAATTGTTGCAAAAACTATACAATTATCTAAACTTCTCCCAAAAATTTCATAATTTTTGGGGGCAGAATTTCGATATTATATGGGAGCACGAAGGTCTTTCAAGCGGTTGAAAAAAGCGGGTTCTTTCCTCCCACCGGTGGGCATATATTATTTATATCTATGATGAAATACTTTGGGCCCCTTTTGGAAAACCCGCTCCCTTTTTTGACTATACGATTAAAGACTGTGCACTTTTTTTATCTTTTACCTTTCTGTTTTTGGTTTTGGGAAAGGGAAGGTTAAAAATTTTGCAAAATTTGGGGGAAGTTTTGATAATTTTATAAAATTTTCAACGTTTTGAAAAGAACGTTTTAAATTTTTTCCCCCCTTTTCCCCTTAAAAAAAAAAAAAAAAAAGAAAAAACCCAAAATTTTAAAAAAAAATTTTTCCCACAAAGTTTGGGGAAAAAAAAAATTTTTAAAAAAAAAAGAATTCTGTTCCAAATGTTTCCAAAAAACTGGGTACAATTTCCAATTTTTTCCCAAATTTCCTAATTTTTGGGGGAATTTTCCAAATTAATCCTGGGGGCAAAGCAGGGACCAAGGGTTAAAATCTTTTTTTTACGGTTTTTTTATTAAATTATTCTAATTTTTTAGAAAAACGAAAAAAATTGGCTTTTGGAAAAAATAATAATTTTATTGGGGGAAAAAGATTTTAAAAAAAGTGCACGGTTTAAAAAACCTTCAAATCCGGGGTTTTTTGGGTTTTAAAAGTAAATTTTAAAATTGGCTTTCCGGGAGAAATTAGGGGGTAAGGGAAAAGTTTCAACGGGTTTTAAAAAGGGAACTTTAAAAGTTTTCCCCCTTTTTGGAAAAAAAAAAAAAGAAAATCTATTTTTAAAATTTTTCCCCAAGTAATTTAACGGGAAAAAAAAAAATCTTATTTATTGCAAATTTTTTTGAATTTTGTGTTTCCCTAAGCACCCGGGTTTTCTTCAAACCTGGGGGCAAAGGGCCCCATTTCCCCCCTTTTTGTTTCAAAGTTTTCCTCATTGTTAATTCCCCAATAATGCCGGGCCGAGTTCAGGTTTCTTTTTTAGTTTTTATTGGTTTAAAATTTAATTGGGAACCTTTTAAATAAAAGAAATTAAAGTTCCCAAAAAATTTAAAAAAAAAATATTTTTATTGGGAAAAAAGGAAATTAAAGGAAATTATATAAAAAATTTTTGTAGGACCTGGAAATTATTTTGGTTGAAATAAAAAAGCTACCCCAAACCAAGAACGTGCGGGGGCTATCCCTTGGGCCCGGTCAAGTCAGGGCCCGCGGTTTTACCCGGTAACAAGTATTCCCGGGGCTTAAATTTAATAGATGCCTTTTCCGGTGTTTTTGGACTCAAAAATAATGGGCGTTTCCCTTTAAATTTCAAAAGTTTTCTTCCAAAAGGGATTTCCCCCGGGTTCCTTTTTTTTTTTTTTTTTTTTTTTTTTTTTTTTTTTTTTTTCCCCCCCCCCCCCCCCCCCCCCCCCCCCCCCCCCGGAAAAACAAAAAAAAAAACCAAAAAAACTTTTTTCAAAACAAGGGGGGGGTCCCCCCCCCTTCCCAATTTTTTGGGAAACCCATTTGGTGGGCGGGGGGGAATTCACCCCCAAAACCTGTTGGGTGGACTAAAGAAAAGGGGTTTTTTTTAAAAAAAAGGGCATTGGTTTGGGACGTTAATTTTTTTAGTTTTATTCGTTGTTTTATTATTGCCTACTCGTATTTCGAATAAGAAAAGTTCTAATAATATGTGTAATAAAATAATATATTCTATTGGGAATGAGAGATTAAAGACGTGCAGTATAATCAAATACGTAGACAATCGCGAAGTGATAGTTTTTGAAATAACAAGCTACAATTCACTCATGTAACTTCGTGCGGGGTCTATGCGCAGTGGGACCCGCTCAGTCAGTCAGCGAGTGCACAGGTAACACGTATCTCGGGTGACTGTGAATCTAATAGCTCGCCTGCGCTGTTATTGGCTCAAAAATCATGATTGAATATCGCTAGTCCTGCCTTTCGAGTCCGGTGAAGCATGCTCTCTCTCTCTCTACGTATATTCCCACGGGTTAAAACAGCACTCTTAATATTGCCATTGCAGCTGTGTTGTTGTCAGTTCCAGCATGTTGTTCCTCGTGACGTCATCTCTGGTGTTGTGCGCGTGCGTCAATGGTCTGGCGGTCGGGGAGAACAAAGCGGCCCCCTCCCCTCTCGTGTATGAAACATTTGCAGACGCTGGACGATACCTCTTTGACCCTTCCCCTAATAACTGGACAGATGCTTCTAAGGTACTTTACATTAGTTTAATACATCATACAGAGAAAACAATACAACTTAATTTAGAGGATCCTTTTAAATACGAAATTCCAAAATTTCTATGTATTACACAACAAAAATATTTTGTCATTTGCTTAAATAAAATAGGTTACTTTATTAATTGAATTATACTAAAAATATTATTGTTAGGATTCATAGTGAAATTCATTCTAGGTGTGCAGGGCCTACAACGGCCACCTGGCCTACCCTAAGACGCAAGACGAGGCAGATGCGTTGTGGACTATCATGACCCGATACAATGTTAAACAGGTCCATGTCGGCTTTCACGACCAGTTCGTAGAGGGCGAGTATTACACCGCTAAAGGTAAGTACCGATGTCTTTGCGGATGTACACTGACTCAAAGATAAATGGGCGTTTCTAAATTAAGTTTAAACAAAAGTATATTTAAGCATAAGCAAGTATGGTATTCCCTAGGTCGTCTGCTGAACGAGACCAGCTTCAACAAGTGGTCGTCTGGGGCCCCCATCGGTGGCTCATCACGCAACTGTGGTGGACTAAGAGGTGACGGCCTTGTGGACGTGGCCTGCAGCGGCTCATACCCGTCCATATGCGAGGAGAACCAACAGTAAATGGGCATTAGAAAAAGCATAATCGACAAATAAAATTACTCAGCTCTCTTCTGAAATTAAGAATATGAATAAAAATAAAAAAATCACAGATTTCCCCTTGAAATGGTAAAATATATTAAACTTAAATTCAAAAACATAATAATTGTGTATCCATTGATATATAAGAATAAGTTTTTCTCTAAGAAAACTCACTGTTTATTAAAATTTTAAGGTAACGTCTGTACCGAATACCTCTCGCACTCAGTTAAACTTGATAGTGAATTTTCCCGATAATTAAAGAAATTCTCAATTGACGACTCGAAATGGGCGGAGCTTAAAACGATCGATAGGTCACGTGACTAGTATTGGGTATAAATCCTCATTTCGCAAGTTGACGCCTGCTTCACGGCGCATCACTTATCACGCTCTAACTTTTATTCTATTCATTATTTGGACAAAACTTAAATGAATAATATTTAGCAAATATATCATTCTTTGTGATAGCGATTATTTCGATTATTTTGACACAGTCGTTAGCTTGTTATAACAATGCACGCATCATACATGTGAAAATTATCAATGACTAAAGTTTTCTCAATAATTTATTTGACAAAAAACTACTGATCGTATTTCGACAAGACACTCTTTAAAAATATGCATCATACTGTTAGAAAAGAAATAAATTAACTTTCTAGATAGAAAATGCACTGAACGAAAATTTACAGCATAGAGTAATATGCAGCGTGCACTTTTTCACGGCTCATCCGCACGTCAAGAGTGCGATTTTAGATAAAAACACATACCCTGCATATTACTCTATGCTGCAAAGTTTCGTTTTCTATCTAGAAAGTTAGTTATTCTTGCAAAACAGTATATGATTTTTTTTAAAGGTTTTGTCGAAACCATCAATTTTTTGTCAAAAAAAATTATTGGAAAACTTTAGTCATTGTAATTTTCACATGTATGATGGTACTTTGTTATAACAAGCTAACGACTGTGTCAATAAAAATAAAAATAATCGCTATTCCAAAGAATGTATTTTTGCTAAATATTTTTCATTTAAATATTGTCCAAAAATGAATAGAAAAAAAAGTAGAGGTGAAATTTTTTCCCCCGTGAAGCGGCGTCAATTTGCGAAATTAGGTTTCCCAATAACCCGCCTTTTGCCGGAGTCAGGAGGCGGGTACAATTCAAGTCGTCAATTTTAAGAGTTACCTGAACAATAAGAAAATAGTTTTTTCAAATTTTTTCTAAAATATTTAAACAGACCCGAAACCTTTTTTACGTGGCCAACAATAAGATGGTATTTCTGTTTTTGGGGTTGTCAAAGAAAGGTCACAAAACGTTAATTTCGTAGTTTTACCCCCGGGAAAAACCCGGTTTTGTTTTCTTATTTTAATTTTCTAATCAAGAGGGTTTTCTTTTTTAAACTGTTAACTGATATTTTTGTCATTTACAATTTTTAAAAATTAAATTAAACAACAGTTTTTTGGTTTTTGCTAACTTAATAAGTGATTTTGTGGCGACAAAAAGAACACGAGCTAAAAAAAAAAAATACCAATTTTTGGGAGGGAAATAGAAATTCGATTTTACACGAAAAACGAACTTTTAAAATAAAAGTGGACCCAAATCACATTAAAATTTTAAAAAATGGGGCACGCAATAGACTTGTTTAGCTTTCAGAATGAAATTTTAAAATGGCTCCCAAATCCCGTACGCATGTTTTCGCTAAAATAAGATTTTTGAACCATTTGAAAATACTGTTCTAGAAAGGAGAAGTCGACTTTTAAACCCTTTTTTTTTTGTTTTTTTGAACTTTTCCCACTGTTATTCTCATGAATCAATTTTTTTAAACCAATCAAAAAAAATATTTAAATTTTTTTATCACACATTACAGAATTGATAAGGCGGATCGACTACGACTTATTGAGGGACGGGGTATTACAAGATTACACCCCGGAAAAAACATTTCCCGGGGCGCTGCAAAAAAATTTTCAAGGAGGGGGCGCATTGTGGATAATAAACCAGAAAAAAGGTTTTACCTGTTCGACAGAAATATAACCCCCCACCATTCTCTATTTAGGAGTACATCAGTATCATGAAAAAAACTATTTCCTATTTCGTGACAATTTTTGGTAAGTCTGTCAAACATACATTATAAAGAAATTGAGTTTTAATTGTCTTTATTGCTAGGATGATCGTTTGGATCGAGGCTAAAACCCAAAAATATTTTTTACAACAAAATATATAGAATAATACAACACAAAAATTACTGTATAAATAATGATATCTTGTAACTGGGATTTAACACCAATTTAAAACAAAATTTGATACAGGAATTTTCGGAAATTGGTGTTTTGGGAAATTTCTTAAATTGGCTTTAACCTGCTTCTTGTGTGTTCCACATAAATACTAGAGCATCGTACCAATCTAAAAATGACCCTTTATAACATCGCGTTTCGAAACTGTGCCCAAATAAACACTCAAACACGCAAAAATATACATTCCAAAATAACTCCCATACTTGGTATTCAGCATAATTTTGACCGAATCACTTACCCAAAATACAAAATAAAATAAAAGGGTTTTACAGAAAAGGCTGTAGAGTACGTCAATAATGGCATATTTTTTTAGATCAAAATCCTCCAAGGTCACGGGACATAAAGATCGTCCCTATGTTATTTCTTATGGGAGATTTTTGCCGATGGGACCTAGCTCGAAAAGTACCTAGTATGACAATTCTTTTCCAGTTATGGTGGACCCAATATTTGTTTCTGTTTATTTCTTAATTCATAACAAGTGAGCCCGAATGAATTTTTTTTAGTTTAGAGGGTGAATATCCCTTAGGCAAGAGTTCTCATTTTACGCGCATTCAAATTTCTCAGACAATTTTTGTCGCGTCTATTTGAAATTTCACGTGATTGTGTAAAATTTAATATGAAGGCATCAACCATAGCACTTTTCCTTTAAATGATAATAGAAAATAAACTAAACATAAATTCAATTCTCTACAGTTGTTAATCTGTCAAAATGGTAAAAAAATAAACAAATACGCATTTTTTTATTGATATACCAAAAATTAATATTGAAAATCTAATCTGATGTCTATTATGGTAATTTGTATACAATACAAAAATGTAAAAACTTGCAAAAAAGGGGCCTAGCCGAAAACGAGGAAGATACAAGTGGCTCAACTTCATAAAGTGGTGAGATCTAGAAGTGTGGCCAAGCCCATTTTTTTGTTTAAAATAATAAATATATTTAATAATTATATAATAAATTTATAATATATCAATATCCATATTATTATCTACTTATGAAATAAAAACATTAACAAAATTAACATAAATCATTAAATAAATTTATTGAAACATTACAATAGGAAATATTAAAATTAACAGACGCCATTCAAATTTAAAATCTTGGTCGATGGATTTGGATTTTATATGTTTTGGTTAGTCAGTAACGACAACCAAGTTAAAAATTCACCGACCAAGCTTTTAATTTTGAATGGCGTCTGTTAATTTTGATATTTCCACATGTAAATGTTTCAATAAATTTATTTAATGTTGATGTTATTTTTGTTAATATATTTATTTTATAGTCATAGTTAGATAATAATATGGATATTGATATATTATTATTAATTTATTATATAATTAATAAATATATTTATTATTTTAAACTAAATAATGGGCTTGGCCACACTTCTAGATTTCACCACTTTATGCAGTTGAGCCACTTGTATCTTCCTCGTTTTCGGCTTGGCCCCTTTTTTGCAAAGTTTTTGCATTTTTGTATGGTATATCAATAATTTTTTTAGAACGTACACGGTATGGATGTTAGCATTCAAGTAGAGAAAATTACTTTATTACAAGATTCAAAATAAAATCTCACTCATTGATAATTAAAAGGTTTGAGCATCGCAGTTATAAATTATTTTTTTCATTATCTAAGCTTCCGGTCACCTAATCCAATTACCGTTTATATAGCACATGGCCACTGAGATGACTGACATCGGTGCAAATTTTGGCTTCTCTAACATTATTCATTGCTTAGCAAAACACGAATTAAATAATTTGTTATTTTTGCATTATCTAAGCTTCCGGTCATCTTATCCAATTACCGTTTGTCAAGCACATCGCCACTGAGATGACTGACATCGGTGCAAATTTTCTCATCTCTAACATTATCCATTGAGGGCAGACAAACTGATACATAATTCGTCAGCCAGCTAGCCAGCCCAAGAAGAAAGTTATTTCGAACGATCTTGACGTCTCAATAACTTCTAGACGCATCATCAGATCGGGATGAAACTTGAAATGGGTCATCTCATAGTAAAAGCCCATCGATTGAAGCAAGTTGCAGGTTTTTGGATGAGCATAGCGAGCGTTGCGAGCGAAGCGAAGATTCCATTTCTCTACACTGGAGAAAAAAATAAAAAAATCCGGGATGTTTTTTTTTTCTGTTTGTATTATTGTGTGTTTGTTAACACGATTCCGGCTAAACCGATACTCCAATTGCGATGAAATTTTATGAAGACCTTCGAAATCTCTGAACTTAGAACTGCCACGTTTTTGAGCGCAATCGGAAAATTATTTCTCATGAAAATCGCCATTTTACGAATTTTATCAATTTTTAAAATATTTCTTCGACTTATAACACCTACATGCTTAATTTGATTTTAATAATTTTTTCACAAAACCTTAATTTTATGAATTAAGAAATTCGTGTGAAATTTGAGCGCAATCGAAAAATTATTTCTCATGAAAATCGAAATTTTACACGTTTTTTTCTTTTTTTAAACAAGTCTTTGACTAAAACACCTACATGCTTTATCCTATTGTAATGAATTTTTCACAGAACCTTAATTTTATGAATTAATATATTCTTGTAAAATTTGAGCGCAATCGAATAATTATTTCTTATGAAAATCGCAATTTTACGATTTTTTCCTTTTTTAAAATTACGATTCATAAAAAAAATTAAAAAATAAAGTCAATTTTTTATTTAATTTAATTTAATTTAAAAAAATTATTCGACTTTGTTGGATGAGCGTAGCGAGCGTAGCGAGCGAAGCGAAGATTCCATTTCACTACACTGGAGAAAAAAATCCGGAATGTTTTTTTTTTTTTTTTTTTTTTTCTTTCTTTCTTTCTGTATTTTTGTCTGTTTGTTAACACGATTCCGGCTAAACCGATACTCCGATTGCGATGAAATTTTATGGAGACCTTCGAAATCTCTGAACTTAGAACTGCCACGTTTTTGAGCGCAATCGGAAAATTATTTCTCATGAAAATCGCCATTTTACGAATTTTTTCAATTTTTAAAATATTTCTTCGACTTATAACACCTACATGCTTAATTCGATTTTATTGATTTTTTCACAAAACCTTTATTTTATGAATTAAGATATTCGTGTGAAATTTGAGCGCAATCGAAAAATTATTTCTCATGAAAATCGAAATTTTACATGTTTTTTCTGTTTTTAAACAAGTCTTTGACTTATAACACCTACATGCTTTATCCTATTGTAATGAATTTTTCACAGAACCTCAATTTTATGAATTTATATATTCTTGTAAAATTTGAGCGCAATCGAATAATTATTTCTTATGAAAATCGCAATATTACGATTTTTTCCTTTTTTTTAAATTACGATTCATAAAAAAAAATTAAAAAATAAAGTCAATTTTTTATTTAATTTTATTTAATTTAAAAAAATTATTCGACTTTGTAATAATTTTGTCACAGAACAACAGAAAATCCTCATAACACATGGCAGCTCAATGCACCAATTACGCTCATCCAACAACGCGGCGGGACTTAAGCGTTTTCCTAGTTATCTCAAGGCGCTAGTGGAAGCGGAGCCGCGCGTGGCTTGGCCCGGTGCGCTTCCGCGCACCTTGATTCAGATTTAATGATTTATGGCTGCAGCATAAGGAACGGTGCTGAGCATCAAATCACTCCTTCTCCTTGTTCATGAGCTTAGCCCTTCTTTGGATCTTAATACTTTTCAATGTGTAAGGTTTGGCTGAACTACACAACAACAACAACAAGTTTTTATAAGAATGAAATATTAACTAGGAAAACGCTTTAGTCCCACCGCGTTGATGGATGAGCGTTTTTGTAAGTTTTTAGTTTTTGTAGGTCCACTTTTCCTTTGCAAGTGCTTTTTGAATGCATTGTAGGTGATAGTTGTCAAGTTTCTATTGTTACTTGTTAATTGTTATTATAAACCTCAAAAAAACTCATATTAAAACCTTTATTTCTATGGATTCTGGCCAACTTTTTCAACTTTTTCTTTCAAAAAGCAATACATAACCATTACCTTAATGTCCATGTGAAATATGAACGTTGTAGCCCCACCCGTTTGGTCAGAATCGGCCCAAATGTCACGAAAATATCGCACTAAAAATCGTAAAAAAATCGTGAAAGTACGATATTCATGAGAAATATTTCTTCGATTGTACCCAAAAACGTGGCAGTTCTAAGTTTAAAGATTTCGAAGGTCTCCAGAAAATTTCATCGCAATTGGAGTATCGGTTTAGCCGGAATCGTGTTAACAAACACACAAAAATACAAACAGAAAAAACAAGAAAAACAAAAAAAAATCGTAAAATTGCGATTTTCATGAGAAATAATATTTCTATTGCGCTCAAAAAGGTGGCAGTTCTAAGTTCAAAGATTTTAAAGGTCTCCAGAAAATGTCATCGCAATTGGAGTATCGGTTTAGCTGGAATCGTGTTAACAAACACACAAAAATACAAACAAAAACAAAAAAGAAAAACGAAAAAAATCGTAAAATTGCGATTTTCAAGAGAAATAATTTTTTGATCAATTTTTCGTACGGTGCAGTTCTAAGTTCAGAGATTTCGAAGGTCTCCATAAAATTTCATTGCAATCGGAGTATCGGTTATACAAATAAATAAATACAAGTAAATACAAAAAAAATGAAGAAAAAAAAACATTCCGGATTTTTTTCTCCAGTGTAGTGAAATGGAATCTTCGCTACGCTCATCCAATTATTTCCAATTCATGCTTTCTACAAAATGTACTTCAAAGAAAATACTTGCAAATATTAGAGTGGTAAACATTTGATATTTTGATTTAAACCACTTGTAAAAGCATATATTTATACCATGGGCAGAAAAAAAATCGTTATCTTTTAAAGCCATGTCAAGGAAACACCAAAGAGTCGATTTAGAAGACAAGTAAAATAGTTTTATAATAGGAAATAGCTTTTATGACATACACAAATACCCCATGGAAATTTGAACTTGAACCAGATCAAGTGAAACCACTACAATATTTAGAGCATTTTTGAAAATTTTAAAAACTATTACCGTGATCAGGTTATTTAAAATAAAACCATATTATCAAAAAGACATCAAAACAATCAGTAAATACCAACGTAAATATCATATATTTCACAATACTCATGGGCAAAAAGGCTATTTCCTATTTACTTAAGGCATCTACATTAGAGGAAAATATTTGCTCGACTGGCTTATAAAAGAGTATTTTAATGTTATAAGAAATGTCTCTTTCAGTTTCCTTTTCTTCCAACATGTTTTGTTTTGATATGCTGTTTAAAAAAACTGTTGAGAGGAAAAGTTTCATTTTTGAAACGTTGTACTTATTGTATTACTCCACTAACTAAAACTAAAAGAATCCACTATACTTCAACAATATAACTTTTTGCTAAATGACCCATGAATGATTTTGTGTTTGTGTACGTCTCGATATGTTTTGTTTATTTAAAATAAAAAAATAAAAGATAAATTGAATTTAGAGTCTACCCACTCAGTTATATAACTGATTTTCAGTGAGGGACAGTAAATCAAAGCGACTAAGCCAACCTTGTAGGCCCCGACGCAATTGACGAGAGTCTGGCAAGAGTCTAGACCAATGTGTAGGCTGGGTTTAAAAGTGCAATGTTATTGGTTGTTTTAAATGTACATGGGATTCATTTCTACTATGCTATTAATTTAATCTTTGGTTTAGGTCGAAGAAGAACAAGCGTTTGATTGGACCTCATTGATTTTGTTGTTGTTTATGTATCTGACAGCAAAATAAAGTAAATTATTAGAAATAATCTTTTCTATTTTAGATGACACTTTGGAGAGCACTGGATACCAAAACTGGGCCCCGAACGAGCCCCTCGGCTTATTTATCATATTCCCGGTCGTTAAATTGAACAATGACGCTTATTTATCTACCATGCCAATATAGGTGAATTTATATGTGAACATGAAGCTAAATACTTAATGCCACGTTATTTTGCATATATACTTTAACAATGTATATTAAAGTATTCTCATTGGTAAAACAGAATGAACCCAGTGATTGTGAGAATAATATAATCCTGTTAATTTGGAAAACTTAAAATATTGATAATCAATATGATTTTCAATCAATTTTCTTTTGAGATGCAAAAAATTAATAAATCAATAACGTATCTTGAAACAAGAGCTGATATATAATGCTATTCTTGACTGATGAGTAATTATTCTCTGAAATGTGATTGACTGATAATGATGATTTGCGTCCTTGGCAGCCAAAGACCTCGAGGCATCACCTTATCAAATCTTGTTATATTGAAACAATCTACAGACCACTTCATTTCACAAAAAAATTGTTCTTTAGTTGAATAAACTAAATTGAAGACAATAATACAATATGTTCTTCATGTCTCAAAAATAAGTCTTAAAACCAATCTTTTGTCAACGAGTAATCTATATTTATTGTCTCTAAGCGTATTTTCTAATTTGTGTATCAATGTTTATTAATAAACACTTACATAACATTCCAATGTAACAACATTGAATACAATAATTTGTTCAAACACCTAATAATTATCCAGATCCCCACTGCACGCGCTTCACATAAAATAAAATAAAGGGACATCTCCAAATATAATTCATGAAGACTTATCCCGCCTTGCCCAGGGGTTAAGAAAATATATAAATATTGTTGATTAAATGATTGAAAGATGGGGAAGATTGATCGAAGGAGACGTTGGAGAGCGAGGTGAATCGTGGAACCAGGTGATGGAATTGAAGCTGTGGTAGGACAGGAGAGTGGGGTACATTGGTGGAGCAGCAGATGCAGGACGAAGATGATTTTTTATTTTTCAATTCCAATTTTCGCCAACAAAACTTGAAGTTTTTGGATGTTGGCAAAGTAAAAGCGCAAGTCGTTATCAGAGCACGTTTTAATATTTTAGATTGTCTGTTACACAAGCTTGTAAGCTTACTGTGTGGCATATATACTGTCCGTTACCGAAAAAGGTAAACACTATTTGAAAAATGTGTTATGACCGCGACAACATATTCTTAACATATCGGTGCAAACCACAACCCGATAGGTCAAACATTAGTGCTTTAAGAGATCCAGACTTAACCTATGTATTCTGCGTCATAGCCTGGTTTGCTCGAGCTCATCCAACAGTCTTAAGGATTGTATCAAAAGTAGACAATTCCACCTACGAGTGTACCAACTAACCAAAGTGAGATCTCCAGTTACCCGCAACGACAACGGCAGAGAATGGAAGGGATTTGAGCAGGTAGTGTAGGCAGTAGGCAACCCCTAGCTCTTGAGTATAGATTACCAGTGGCCACGGTGTTTTTGTTAGCAAAATCTTCTAACAGTATGTGCGCGATGAAAGAAATATTCTTAACTTGTCACTGTTGTTTACAGAAATTGATACAAGATAATGTTTTATCTCAAAGGAGATAAGTAACATTATGGTATCAGTTGCATTAAAAGATTATTTTTCTTATACATTTTCTTCTCAAATTATTCAATTCATTGTCACCGAAGAAATATCACCGAAAATAAGGTATATTTTCGTTTAAAGAGTATGAAGTGTAAAATAATTACTTATTATTAATTAATGCAAGAAATCTCTTACCTTCCAGCAAAGTACCTGCATATTATGCCAAGGTAGGTGAGTTGAGTTTTTGGATTATGTCTATGATGTGTTAATAATATTGATGTTGTCGTTAATAAGTCGTTTTGTCTTTAATTATTTTAATATTTATAATTTCTATAATTTTTCGTGGTAAACCTGCCCAGTCCATACCCCTCTTTGGATGTCTATACGCTATAACTAGGTATAGGTAGGGAGTTCGATTGGTCGGGGAAGGATGTCCAAAGGCAGTTTAAACGGACTAAATCCCTTGCATTCGCAATACCAATAAAGAAAAACCTAGGAGAATCTTTCAATCAGGATTGCTTGTCTCGACGGGATTTAATCCGGAACCTCCCGAATCCGCAGAGTCGCGCGGTCTGTGTTCATTTAGTTAATTTGTATATTCAAACAAAATACATAATACACCCCTACAGTGAACAAAAGTTAAACACATTAAGAACCTTGTACAAACAAAACATTTTCCATACAAACAGGCAAAGTTATCAGGAATTACATTAAAATAATAATTTAAAAAATACACGTCCGATTTTAGGTACATTCTTCATTATAAGTACAAAGCTAAAAACATTGTTTTATATATTTAAGGGTTTCTTGAGCGATTATAAAAATGGAAATTAAGATTAATTGAACACTCTATAAGTTATAATATACTAGATCCGGCAAAAGCATGCAGATGCCCTTGTCACAAGTAAAAGTGGTGGGGGTAGTATCAGTGGCGTCGGAACAGGGGGGGGCAAGGGGGGCATTGCCCCCCCCTAACTTTCATGCCATGGGGGCATAAGGGGGCAGATTTTAGAGTTGAAAAATCAAGATTTCTACTCTACTTTTTGGGAAAGCAACATCGGATGATCTGTCAACAATTCATTTCCAGGAAGAAACAACCCAACAATAGCAGGAATGTTATTTTGGCTGACGTACCCCATGCCGACTATCTTTATAACCAGCCACCAGTCTTGTATTGTGTGTTTGTCACTCACTTCAGTGAGAGTGGACACGTGACTCAGACTCACGTCTAATCCAAACATCCCTTTGAATGATTTGCTAGAGTTATTGGCAGACGCAAGTTGGGATTTGGTTCCCTCGTGTCGCATCGTTATGCGTAAAGTCATCTTTGGAGTGGTGTAGTGATTGTAGCGAAGTGGCAAGTGGGAAGATTATTCCTCTTATAATATAAGTAGTGTAGTCTGAAGTGTAAGTGTGTGTAGTGTTTGTCACTGTTTCGTGTTGAAACGTACTAAACAGCCTTCAGTTAGTATTTTTTTTTTAAAGAAGAGGGTAAAACATTAAACAAATATGTTTGCCTGTATGCTTTGTCATTACATACAAAATTAGGTTTTAATTTATTAAAATGGGCCACTTCACGTTCATTTTTTTGAGTTTTTAGATCGCAGATAGCTGATGTAAAACATCGTTTACAGAGTCCGGGTGCAGTTAAAACATGACGGAATAACTGTAGTATAATAAAAAAAATTTCGCCTTCGGCGACAGGGTCTCCGGAGGCTGGGGCTTTGCCCCAGACCCCAGCTGCACCAAGTTTGCCCCCCCCAACTTTCAAAACGTTCCGACGCGCTGGGTAGTACATATGCGCGGTAAAAGCAATGTCGCATTTGTCATGAAGTTCTTCAGTGTGTTACATCCACGTTGGGCTAACGTGAAAAGAGTGGACAAAGTTGTCATGTTGGCAAAACAATTTTGAGATATCTACATTATTTTGGTGGAACCATTATATACCACTTTACTTACAGGTAGTAAATTTATAAATTGTTATCGTCACAATATCATGTAACACAATAAATCAACGCAAAAATAATTGTTATGATATATCAGTTGCTGACTTCCTGTACAATACATTAATACTGTCTTGCAGATGTATTGATGTCAGTTCCAGATGTTGTTCCTCGTGACGTCATCTCTGGTGTTGTGCGCGTGCGTCAATGGTCTGGCGGTCGGGGAGAACAAAGCGGCCCCCTCCCCTCTCGTGTATGAAACATTTGCAGACGCGGCCGATACCTCTTTGACCCTTCCCCTAATAACTGGACGGACGCTTCCAAGGTATCTACTGTTTTATATTATCCTACAAACATTTCATTTTACGTAACTTTATCAAATAATTCTTAATTTTCCTAGGTGTGCAGGGCCTACAACGGCCACCTGGCCTACCCTAAGACGCAAGACGAGGCAGATGCGTTGTGGACTATCATGACCCGATACAATGTTAAACAGGTCCATGTCGGCTTTCACGACCAGTTCGTAGAGGGCGAGTATTACACCGCTAAAGGTAAGTAACGATGTCTTTGCAGATGTACATTGACTCAAAGAAAAATGGGCGTTTATATTCTAAATTTAGTTTAAACAAAAGTATTTATAAGCATAAGCAATTCCCCAGGTCGCCTGCTGAACGAGACCAGCTTCAACAAGTGGTCGTCTGGGGCCCCCATCGGTGGCTCATCACGCAACTGTGGTGGACTAAGAGGTGACGGCCTTGTGGACGTGGCCTGCAGCGACTCTTACCCGTCCATTTGTGAAGAAAATGAGAAGTCAGTAAGCATTCATTTTATGTCTCTACGTTATTACCTGCCAACCCGAGCCTACGAGATTCCTAATGGCATGGAATCGTACTCAAATTCATTATCACTACAAATAATACCGTTTGTGTAATCCTTACAATCTCCTAACGTTATGTAGTTTACTGCCTGCAAATTTTTCCATAAATATTGGGTCCATCAATGTGCCACTAAGAGTCAATTATATATTAAAAAATAGTATTTTTAATTATTCCAAATGGTTGATAATATGGACAGAACGGTCTTATTGCATATCTTTACTTCTTACAAAAGTTACAAAAGTGTGGACGATAGTCAACATTTTGAACTCGGTATCGAACGAGAAGTGACCGTATTCTAAAATAAATTCAGTAGCCCCTTTTTTGGTTTATTTTTATTGACTCGATTAATTTTTATTACAGTTCTGAAAATGGTGGATTTCTGGACTATGACTTCATAGAAGCACATGGCTATTACAAGGCATACGGCAGTAGTGCGACATGGTATGAAGCGCTGCAAACCTGCTACAAAGACGGAGCTAGCCTGTTGATCTTGAACTCCCAAGAAGAGTTCGACGCCATCTTTAATAAGTACAATCCAACTAACTTGTTCCTTGGAGAGCATCACTATCACGATAACGGATATTTTATAACAATATTTGGTGAGTTCTAAAAAAGCGTCCGACATACGGAGAGTCTTCTTTGCAATTTCTCCCCTGAGATTTCTTGGCGTGTGAGTCATGAGGAAAGAAATCTTCTCGAGAGAAAAGAAATATTCCGCCTCGAAAAAAAAACACGAAAATCAGATTCACAACATGAAGTTTTTTTGTCTAATTATATTGTTGTTGGAAATAAATCTTGCGTGTGTTTAAGTGATAAAAAGAATTCTCCATCTGGAAATCTCCGTCTAGAAATCTCAAAGTGTGTCGAACGCATAACCAGTACCTTTTGACAATATTTTTATTAAAAATTCAGATTGGAGCTTCATTCTTTTAAAATCGTGAATCATTGCCACTTATAATAGAAGTATTCGTTCAGCAAACGACCTGGGACGGGTATGAGTCGTTTAGTAGTATATTATATCCCCCCAAAATACAAAATTTGTAAAAAAACGGCAGCCAAGCTCTCCTTCCAAAGTCTTCGGCTGTGAATGCTGTGAGATATAGAAGTTGAGCCAAGCATTTCATTCTTTCTCCCTAGTTTCGCATTGAAAAGAAGTAAGATCATTTCGCCTGTTGACGAGCGCCAAGCCAACCATTTTCGTGGTAAAAAAAAGTTAAAATTTTAAACTCAAAATCATAAAAAAATTACTTGGCCATTGACTTTTTAGAGTCCTCGTACCAAAACCCATAGCCAACTAAGTATGGTATGATTTTGAGTCTAAAATTATAACTGTTTTTACCACGAAAATGGTTGAGCTTGGCGCTCCTCAACAGGCGAAAAGATCTTACTTCTTTTCAATGCGAAACTAGGGAAAAAGAATGAATGCTTGGCTCAACTTCATATCTCAAAACATTCACAGCCGAAACTTTGGAATGAGAGCTTGGCTGCCGTTTTTTTTTGTTTTTTTTACAAATTTTGTATTTTGGGGGATATAAACATCTTTTTGTTGTTTGTTTCATATAAAGGCTTAAAATATGTGAAATACGTGTAAAGGGATACAGTGCCTTTAAAAGATTGTCTAGAAACAAAGCTACCATCTTTTTTGTTTTACAATCTGTAGGCCTAGTTGGCAATTTTCAATTTTTTTTTAATTAATTTAATATGGTTAATGTTGTCTTGGTTTTTGTGTGAATGATTTGTTGACCGTACTATAACACATTGACGCATAATTTTTAATCAGAAATTAAAATATTAAAATTGGTAATAAATACAACATAATTTTTTCCCAAAAGTAAAGAGGGGAAAGGGGAACAGTGGGGTGAAATATCGCTTGTCTCCTGGCGGATTATTATGTTTCATATTATTATGTACCAGTCCCAAACCATGCCAAATTTCATGCTGATAACCATTCGGTACTTTAGGGTGTATGCTGGAAATCTAGGTAAAAAATAATATAAACTATTAGGGATGGGGGTTGAAAAAGTGTTTTTTAAGAAATGAGAATAGGCTTATTGGGTTAAAACACATTAAAACATAATTTAAATAAAAATACAATTTTGGGTTAGAGCTATGATTATTCCAATTTTTAGGGATGATTTGGGGGATGTTGGGGGTGGAATATCGCTTGCATCGCGACGAATTATTTTTCATATGAGTATGTAACATCATGCCAATTCCATGCTGATAACTCATTAGGTGCCTTCATGGTGAATGCGGGAAAAACAAGGTAAAAATAATATAAACTATAAGGGAGGGGGGGTTGAAAAAATGGGGTTTAGGAAATGAAAATAGGCCGTTTTAAGTTAAAACACATTAACACTAATTTAAATAAACCACCTAATTTGAAAAAAACATCAATTTTAGATTAGAGCTATGAATTATTCCAATTTAAGGGGTGTGTTGAGGGTGGAATATCGCTTGCCTCTCGGCGGATTATTTTTTATATTATTATGTACCATAATGACAAATTTCATGATTATAACTCATAAGGTTTCCTTCGTGGTGAAAGCTGGAAATCAAATAAAATTTAAAATAAACTATTAGGGATGGGGGTTGAAAAAATGTGATAAAGGAAATGAGAATAGGCCGATTGGGGTTAAAGCACATTTAAAACATAATTTAATAACCTGAATAAAAATTCTATTTTGGTTTAGAGTTATTTAATTATTCCAATTTTAGGGGAAGATTTTGGGGGTGTTGGGGGTGGAATATCGCTTGCCTCTCGGCGAATGATTTTTCATATTAGTATGTACCATCATGCCAAAATTTCATGCTGATAACTCATTAGGTGCCTTCATGGTGAATGTTGGAAATCAAGGTTAAAATAATATAAACTATAAGGATGGGGGTTGAAAAAATGTGGTTTAGGAATGAGAATAAACCGATTGGGTTTTAAAAACACATTAAAACATAATTTTAATAAATAATTTGAATAAAACATCAATTTTAGATTAGAGCTATGAATTATTCCAGTTTTAGGAGGAGATGGGGGTAGAAAATAGCTTATTTGCCTCTCGGCGGAATTTTTTTCATATTATTATGTACCATCATGTCAAAATTTTATGATGATAACTCATTAGGTGCCTTCGTGGTGAAAAGCTGGAAATCAAATAAAAAATAATATAAAATATTAGGGATGGGGGTTGACAAAATTGGTTTTTATATAATGAGAATAGACCAATTGGGTTAAAACACAAAAAGAAAATAATTTTGATAACTATTTTGACTAAAAATTCAATTTTGGGTTAGAGCTATGAATTATTTTAATTTTAGGAGATGATTTAGGGGATGTTGGGGGTGGAATATTGTCTTGTCTCTCGGCGAAGTTTGTGAGGGCTGAGGTACATTTAAGTGTGGTCCAAGTTTCATAGTTCTAAGATGTACCGTTTTCTCTGTAGGCTCTTATTCCTCTCTGGCAGAATCCCACCCACCCCCCCCCCCCCAACCAACCAGCCAGCCGAACGATTATCTCGAAATTTACGCACTTTTTTAACACAGAAAGGGTAATCGGATCGGGCTGATTTTTTTTTGTATGTCATGGAAACCCCATATCAGGGCATATACTGAGTTTCAAGATTTTAAATCTTTCGGGACGGCGTGTGCAGATAGCTGAAAACCCCCCAAATCGGGTAGGAGTAAACAGGGTCGAGTTAGTCCATCGCCTTCTAGCAGTCGCGTTGCGCTTTGGCTGCGGGCGAACGACCGTCGCCCTAGATACGTGTTAGTGTGTTCAATCAACAAAACTTGTAACTTTCCAAGAAAATTATTCTTTTTTTCATTTCGCGTATTAGAATACTATAAATATTGGTATGATGTTGCTCTGAGAAATACACGATAATCTAAACATCAAACGCCATCTATATCGTCCGCATTGCATTTAGAGAGAATGGTGTTTTATAGGTGGAACCAATAAGGTGGCGGTCGCCGAGGGGTCGCATCACTGTCGCCCACGCACTAGACCACAGGATCGGCAAAAAGTAAATAAATAACAGTCTCTGAAACTGCTTTCGAAGAAAAACGCGACTATTTTAAAGCCAAGCCTTGCCCAATATATCCTAAAAATAAAGTATTTATGAAGTGTACGAATAAAATCACGACATTTTGATGCTCCTAACATTGACATCACATCTGGGGAGGTTGGCATTATAAAAAGCTAGAACTTTGGAGACCCCTATTACCAACCATGGGAAAAAAACACTCTCGTAACCGTGATTACTAAAAACATTATTTCGTTAAAATACTCACCCTGTGCGACGAACTACTTTATTCACAGCTTATAAAATGTTTTGAAATATATGTGATAACATCACGATAACATGACCAAATACGGTTTGGCCCTACCTAATGTCAGTTGTGTGTAAATTGTCAACGTTTGCGTGCGTGCTCTCGCTTGACTTTGACGGCCGGCAGGCAGGCCCAAAGACGCAGGGTGCCATGTGCTCAAGTCAAGTGTGTGGCGGACTGCCTGTGTAAGACGAAGTACGTCACACACGCGAGGACAGGGCAGTCATCTTGTTAAGCCCCCTTTCTCCCACAATGACTTGCGCGCGACATAGATGCACTGGTGATTCTTATAACGTATATTGCTTGCATGAATTAATTTAATAAAAGTGCCCTCAAACAAAATACCAGTTTAGTTTTGATCTTTTGGTACTAGGTTTGAATGATATGCCGGTAATATGGGTAGATAAGAAACAATTCTTAACATTAAACATCTATTTCTCGATTGGTTAGTCGGAAAACACTCCCGTAGGTGTAATTGTTATTATTTACTACAATTCAGAAATTAAATTAAACATCTATATCTCGATGATTTATTTATTAAATCTTTGGGATTCTAGTGGGTGAATAGCTATACAAAGATTATAAATGACAACTTTTTTTTCAACTGTGAAATTAATAAACAAATTGAAAACCTTGATTGTTTCTAGTCACCCACACCTATTAGATTTGCAGTTTGGTTTGATTTGAATTGATTTGAGCAAAGTTGTGGTTGTGACTTATTAGTAGGGTGGTTATAATAATACTGATATTAAAATGATTTCAGATGACACTTTGGAGAGTACAGGCTTTGCACAGTGGAGAGTCGATGAACCCAGGGGAAACAATGCAATGTACCCCATCATTAAGGTCACTAAAGATGGCTTGTATATATACTTTGACAATGACCCTAGTGGTCTCACAATTTGTGAGTACCATCCACCTAATTGAATACCTATACTTCAACATTATTATTACTATAATATTTCGAGGAAGAAGGTGTTTTAGCTAAATTGTTGTTATAGCTCATATTAATAAAATTACCAGACAACAAAATAAAAAATAAAAATGTTCATGAGATAATCCTGAATCTTCCTAAACTTATGATCCTGCAAAGAAGTAAAAACAGATTGAACTGTTATGTTATGAATTCCCGCACATACACTGTAAGGAAATTCGCCGTATGATCTACAATTATGTTATTGGCAAGAGTAGCTGCCAACCATATAATGGTAGATGTACGCATACGTGCTATGAACAATCTACTACACCTGAATGCTAGAAAGTCCCTCCAATAATGGTAGATCTCCAGTCCCATTTTAGTCACCTATGATATGTATTATGAGCAAACCACTCTCACATAACTGTAGATCATTCGTTCCGTTGTAGTCAAACGTACTATTCTTGTGAGTGAACTACACTCACATAATTGTAGATCATTCGTTCCTTTAGTCAAACGCATAATTGTCTAAGCGCCTGTAACGCGATCTAGGAGCAAATAAGCAAACTAAAAACTAAAAATTAGATTTATTTAATCATTTAATTATTAGTACTATTTCAAATCATACATTTCCTTCAGCAATCGATCATCTGTAAATGGATACATAGCACATGTTAATTTGACACGATTATAAAGTTACAAGATTTTTCATGGTGACTCGAACTCGATCCAACTGGTACTCTCCAACTGTAAGCAAAGACTCAGACCGTTGCGCCACAGAAGACGCTGAGTACGAGAGGGAGTTACCTCCTATAGATACAACAGCAAATCGACGCAAATATCGTAGGCTTTGTGCACTTGCTCTGTGGCCTACCTTTATTAATATGCATGTATTATTATTGGTTCTATAATTTAATCATATGGTTCAGTTCTTGCTAATAAGTAATAAGTATCCGGTATTTTTTAATAGCTCAATGATAACATGGAAGCAGGAATTAATATTACACATTTGATGTATATGAGCATAACTTAATATATGCTCGGTGCTTGTAGTCTTCAAACAAAGGGCTGCCTGTTGCGAAGCTCGATAATATGTCCGTGAGATTTATGTTTTATATTTATGTTTTGTTTCATTTATTTGTTATGAGTGCAAGGGTCAAAGACTTAAAGTGTTTTCTCTAGGTGCCAGATTTCAATGACCAGTTAGTGTTTGGTTTAATGGTAGGTTTAGATGAAACCAAACACTAACTGGTCATTGATAAACCGGGCTTGAGCAATACGAATTGCCGTGATAAATAGGTTGAATGATACATTATTGTACATCAAACATCCAGATGCAGGTGATCTCTCGCACAAATATCGTGCTGTAACAATATGCTGCCTGCCAATTTACCCTCACAAAATGGGAGATTCACCTGCCGCGACAAATAGTAGATTGCCGGTAACATTATAGTACATCAGCCATTCACATATAAGTGATCTCTCCCAGAAATACTGTGCTGTAACAATATGCTGCCTGCAAATCTACCCTCACAAAATAGGAGATTAACCGGCCTCCGTAAATAGGTAGTTGCTACTTAAGTTAACGTCGAATCTCGGCAGATTAATGTTAAATCATCTCAAACTTTTGCGGTTCGCGTTCATTTATAAAACGGAAAACTGGATTCTTTAATATATAATGGTAGTTCTACGGATTATGAGAGTCTGAAGACGACTTCACCATTTCATAATTGTAGATTGTTGCCCTCGTATAATGGTAGATCACCCAAGATTTCTTAGAGTGTACCTTGGTATGATGAATAATAGAAAAATCACTGCTTTCTAGATATTTTTCCTAATTTTCTGAAACTCGTCAAACTGATGGGACATCACATTTAATAACGGTATTTCCAATCTCTTGAATTTGGAATTGGAAGAATTGCTGTCTCTTTGTGTAGTCTGCAGTCAATCATTGCAACAAAGAAATTGGTTTCTAATCGGCAGTGCTGTGCCAGATAACCAAAAATTTTATCTAGATAAAGATAAGATACTCTTCCTAAAAAAAGTATCTAGATACAGATAATAGATAATGGACATGAATTGTATCTAGATATATAAAAATATATATAAAAAAATATATATATATATATAAAAAATACTGGCAATGTATCTAGATAATAGATATACTTTAACAAAAAAATTCGGCTTTGACCCAATTCAATTTTCCGTAGTACGTTTCAGGGTTCTATTTATTCTAGGTCTATTATTTAATAAAGGCCTAAATAGTATTTATATTCTGACCTTCTCGTAAGGTTTGGTTTGGAACATAACAACCCATGTTATTAGAAGAGAGGGTAGCCCTACCTACTTAGCTGAAAAGACATGCAACAACAATATGATAGAATGTTACCCTACATAGGTACGGTACAGACAAAGGAATTACAATGCTAACAAAAATATTTTACCAGTTGCATTATTTTGAGGCTTAAATGGAACAAGGAAGGATAGTTTGACTGAAATGTTTGGGATATTATTTTTTTAAATGGGCCTTCTTAAAGCTAAGTTTGCTATTCAAATAAACGATATTGAACTTTCAGAAAGTTCATGTTTGTTAGTTTGTAGCGCAATTTTTCAAAAGTTCAAGTTTCACGAACTAAGCTTACGTTCGTATTAAGTTATTTTAAAAGTTCAAATAAAAATAACTTTTTTCCTGGTCAAGTTAAACAAAGACATTGCAAAGGGGAAGACAAACGTTTTGGATGAGCGAAGCGAAAACTTCAATTTCACTAACCCCCCAAAAAATTAGCTCGGGTGTTTTTTTGTTTGTTTTTCTGTCTGTTCGCGCTCTACCGGCCAAACGGCATATGCGATCTTGATGAAAAGTAGAGGGGACCTTCGAAATCTCTGAACTTAGACTTGCCACGTTTTTGGGTACAATCGAAGAAATATTTCTCATGAATATAGTACTTTTACGATTTTTTGCAATTTTTAATGCATTATTTTCGAGATATTTGGCTCGCGTTTGGGCAAACGACTACTCCGATCTGTATGAAACTTTATTGGAACGTTTGAAATCTTAAAAATTATAATATAGTATGATTTTAGGGACATTTAAAGAAATATTTCGCATAGAAATCATACTTTTACGAAAAAAAATAATTGGATAAGCGAAGCGAAAACTTCAATTTCACTGACCCCTCAAAATATTTAGCTCCAATGTTTTTTTATTTTTCTTGTCTGTTTGTTCGCACGATTCCGGGCAAACGGCATAAGCGATCTTGATGAAAGTTGAAGGGGACCTTCAAAATCTCTGAACTTAGATGTGCCACGTTTTTGGGTACAATCGAAGAAATATTTCTCATGAATATCGCACTTTACGATTTTTTTCGATTTTTAGTGCGATATTTTCGTGACATTTGGGCCCGATTCTGACCAAACGGGTAGGGCTACAACGTTCATATTTCACATGGACATTAAGGTTATGGTAATGTAACACCTTTTGAAAGAAAAAGCTGGAAAAGTTAGCCAGAATCCATAGAAATAAAGGTTTTAAATATGAGTTTTTTTTAAGGTTTATAATAACAATTGAATGGGCCAGGTCAATAAGTGCCCAAGTTACAAAAAATGCGCAAATGAGTTAGGACCGCCATTCTATTCTCCAGGCATAGGGGCATCATATTAATGCAAGAAACACCCAAGTTCGAGCAATTAAAAGCTATTTACCAGGCGATGAAAACTTGGCTCAAGGCAATAACTGACCAAGTACGTGTTACTTGGTCATTTCTTGCCATGAGGTTGGCGATCATGGGACTGCTTATGTAGATATTAACTACAGTAAGGAATCCTCCTCCTCTCCTAGTCTTATTTTATATTGTTATACAAATAATTTAAAATAAAATAATATATTTTGGGTAAAATAAAAAAAATATATATATTTTGGGTAAAATTTAAAAAATATATATGTACACATATATTTTTATTTTTTAATTTATTTTTCAAGTGGCGTGATAGTTTATTGATATGTGGCTGCAAAGGGGTTAATGGAAAAGGCTTAAAAATGGTTTTATTCCTTAAAATTAAAAAAGTTAATGCAAGAAATGCCCAAGTGACAACCTCAAGCTAATAACTAACCAAGTAAAAAAAATCTCGAATTTTTTTCAGGAAAAGTAAAGTCTAAAAAATAAAAATCCTAAAATTACATTGTTAGGTATCTTAAGGTTAAGAAGTGTGCAATTTTGTATGCTTTTAAATTAAAAATTGGCTGCGTTATCTAGTTTTATCGATTTATCTCAGAATGTGGTCTGTGTAACTTGGTCAGTTATTGACTTGGCCCATTCAATTAACAAGTAACATTAGAAACTCGATAACAATCACCTAAAATGCATTCAAAAAGCACTTGCAAAGAAATAGTGGTCCTACGCAAACAAAAAACTTACAAAAAAGCGCATCCATCAACGTGACGGGACTTAAGCGTTTTCCTAGTAATCTTTCAACATGACAGGTTGATAAATAGACTAACGCAACGGGATATAAAATCATAATCGTCGTATCAGAACTGTCAATCTCATTCAATTAAGTACAAATACAGTTTAAGTGCAATGCACAATGATATGCACACAATGCATAAGTATTATGTTAAAAGCTCTCTATTAAGAATACTAGGAAAACGCTAAAGTCCCGCCGCGTTGATGGATGAGCTTTTTGAAGTTTTTAGTTTGCGTGGGATATCTTTACTTTTACAAGTGCTTTGTTTTGTTGCCTACGCATTGTAGGTGATTGTTGTCAAGCTTCTATTGTTTCTTGTCAATTGGTATTATTTATCGTAAAAAACTTATATTAAAAGCTATATTTCTATGGATTCTGGCTAACTTTTTCAACTTTTTCTTTCAAAAGGTACTACTAAATCACTGTAACCTTAATGTCCATGTATATTATGAACGTTTTAGCTCCACTTGTTTGGTCAGAATTGGCCCAAATGGCACGAAAATATCGCACAAAAAATAGAAAATAATCGTGAAAGTACGATATTCATGAGAAATATTTCTTCGATTGTACCCAAAAACGTAGCAAGTCTAAGTTCAGAGATTTAGAAGGTCCTGTCAAATTTTCATCAAGATCGCATATGCCGTTTGCCCGGTAGAGAGCGAACAAACAGACAGAAATACAAACAAAAAAAACAAAAAAAAACACCCGAGCTAAATTTTTTGGGGGGTCGGTGAAATTGAAGTCTTCGCTTCACTCGCTTCGCTCGCTACGCTCATCCAACAATATAAAAACTAGCACAGTATACAAACTAATGTGATATTGAAATATGTAGAACGTATATTGAAGTATAATCAACAACCTCGGTACGGTAAATCATTATTACTAATACAACCGTCTTGTTGCTGACGTCACTACAACCAAAACCGGACCTGTGACGCGGAGTAGATCGAAATTAGATAAATCAACGAGTGACGTACACGTAAACCAATCGAGATCTAACGACGTCGTGAGGATTGATCAGTCTGCGAGTGGACAGGCCCAAGGCAACAAGTCTCTGTCGACACGTCGCCCCTGAAGATGGAGAATGTGACTTCTCCGAAACGTTGGGCAGGGAGGGGTAAGTGTGAACCTCCTTGTTATTCTTCGCGGAAAAAAGCCCCATTCAACAATAATTATTTAATATATACCCGCGAAAACTTAAAAGTAAACATATATATATATATATATATATATATATATATATATATATATAATATGATAATAATATCTATATAAATATGTATGATATGATGATATGATATATATATGAGAGATATTATTTTATTATAAATCATCACACGCAGTTTTACCTCAAAACATATATTTTCATATATATATATATGTTTAAACTTAGCTTTATAGTAGGCGACTATGACGCTGTTATGTTAGTACTTTAGATAGAAAAGTACTAACATATATATATATATATATATATATATATATATATATATATAAATATTTAATGTGAGATCAGTCCAGAGTTCATTACGGCCACACTCAATATTGCCTAGTTTATTTCTTCAGTTTACAGTGTTATGGTGTATCCGTGGTACATTCATTTAACAGTGTAGGCTACCTATATCGTGTGTCTTCTATCGGAAGGAATCACTTTATTGATGTAAATCGAAATAGCCAACATTATCAGCCAATATATAATATAACTATCAGCCATCATCCATTCAAATCTATAATTCAACTACAATTCAGAAGTTAAATAGTTTTCGTCTCGGTGGTCTAGTTGGCTAAGGCCCCTACCTGGAATGTGGGAGACTCGGTTTCGAGCCCCTATCGGGATTGATGTTTTAACTTCTGAACTGTATTAAATATTCAGAACACTACCAAGGGCGATAGACAAATAGTTAATGGCAAAGAGTAAAACGTATTTTAGAACGTGGACATAAACGAAGCTAATGACACTTTACCGGAACCTGTATGAATGTTATTAAGTGCATACACCTACCCCATACACTACCGTACCGTACGTAGCCGTATTTGTTCGGCTAAGTATTCATTAATACATTTTAAAAAAACTATCTCTGAGTATATAGAGTTGAAACACCTCACACTAAAAGGTAACCTATATTGATTAATGTTCTAGAAGACCTATCAATCTTTTCAAACATACTGAAACTGTGTGTATATTTTAGTGTTCTTTCTATGCGATATAAAAATAGTAGGTACTAGTTCACAAAAAATTGAGAGCACACACGCTCACTTACCAAACTTTTTGTATTTCGTTTTATCACGCCCACATTATGAAATGGGCCAAAATCACGCCCACAATTAATAACTTATTTTATTCGTAATTTTACTTTCGTTTCAGGCGAACGAGACGTTAGACAAAATATTGAGTTAGTAGTGTTATAAAATTTACGACATGAAGACATTTCCAAACGACGGGGAAAACTACGCAATCCATCGCACATTCTGGAATGACATTCAGAAGTGAATATGTTCTAAAAGTGTCTACGGTTCAGTTGAATTATTTTTAAACAAATTCGCAGTGACATAATTGGAATACGGCCTTCAAGAAGCAAAACCAAGAACAATATTATCAAAATATATGTGACCGTTCTTGAAAGATATAATTAAAACCACTTTTTTTTACATTTTACTTATTTCAAATTTGAGGCTTTTTTTAAACGACAAAGCAATAAAACTCATATTTAATTGACTCGGCGAAATAACCGGACCAATTAATTGTATTTATAATTGTACTTATTTACAATTACAAGGACTGTGCGGGTGCAGATAGAGGTTTCGTATAGTCGTGTCGACTCGGATCCAAAACTGAATCGAATTTTCGGATCGGGTCGAGTAGGGAAAAGAAGGCAGCCATAATGCTGCATGTGAAAATTGATGTTGAATTTTACTTGTTAAGACTCTTATTATGATTTTCTCCCAGTTCATTTTCTACCTGTGTAATTTTATTTGATGGCATTTCGTATACGAGCTATACATTCAAAATTGTTGGAACCGGCACCTTCACTAATAAAATTTGTAAATCCTGGACCGGCACCTCCACCAATAAAGTTTGAAAATCCAAGACCGGCACCTCCACCAATAAAGTTTGTAAATCCTGGACCGGCAACTCCACCAATAAAGTTTGTAAATCCTGGACCGGTAACTTTACCAATAAAGAACCTCCACCAATAAAGTTTCAAGGACACCAACTTTTCTTGTCAAACGGGGAAGAGGGGGACTTCGGGGACCCGCACACCACAGATTGTATAACACATGAGTTCAGTTTGACAATATGAAAAAGACAAAGTTTTTACTTCTAACTGCAACTGTAAGTCTGCCAATTGGCACCAACTAAAATGGCAAGAATTATTCTTTTAAAATTACTTTATTCTTTCTTTATTTTAACTACTGAGATGTACCCAAAAGTTATTTGCAAAATTCGTCAAAAATTTTATTCCGATTGTTTGTACTTTATTGAATCAAGGTTTATGTATATAAATATTGTGATTTTAAAAACTCAAAAACTATTATATGAGCACGACATCTCATCGGGCGTGATAAACATTGAAAACAACCATAGCCTCCTCACGTCCTGCAACAAGCCAATGTATGTATACTTGGACGACAATGACGCGAGTGCTAGTTTTAAAATGTTATCAGAAACGAAGCAACTTGCAGGAAAGATAATTTGGTTGATTTTCCTTAGAGAGTATTCAAACATGGACGAGTACTTCCTCAAAGTCAACATACCATTTGACTGTGAGTTTATCGTTGTTTCGCCCCAGAATTCACAAGAAGAAATCAGCTTTGGCATCACCATGACACCAGAGCGTTTTAAACACGTATCGTTTACACATCCATTTCATCTTCACAACGATCAGATTTACCTACAACGACCAAACCATTTAGCTTCTATACGGAGTTTACTATTTCCTTTTAGTCCAGAGCTTTGGTCAGCAATTTTCTTCAGTATTCTTGTTTTTTCCACCATTTTAGTTCTTCAATACAAAATGGACGGCTACCAACCATTTTCTGACATTCTCTATCTTATCGTCTGCATCATCTTCTGTCAACAAGGATCAACAGAAATTTCTCTACCCTTCTCTAAGCGTATAATCATATTTCTTGTCTTTATGTTGGGAAGTATTTTATTAGGCAGTTACTCTTGTTTCTTCATAGCTATCCTCGCAAATGACTCTCACCAGTTGCCATTCACGTCTCTCGGTGGTTTTTCTCGATGACGGTACCTACACATTGGGAACAATGAGGTCAAGCTGGGTGCAATACGTATTCAAGAACCCCAACGATCACGAATACAACCAACTAAAACGAATATACGACAAGTACATCAGCCAACATCCAGAAAACCTACCGTCAATTCCCGCCAAAGGTTTCGAAAAAGTCTGCAAAGAACGATTCGTATTTATAATCGCAGAAGAGATTCGAAACAGCTTAAACACGAAATGTGATATAGTTCGTTTACCGCTACCATTTTCTAAGGGCGGGGTGGGGTATGTGTTTCCTAAAAACGACCAATACATCGGATTGTTTAATAATAAACTTCTTAAGTTGATGAGCAGTGGCGTTTTAATGAAGCTACATAGAGAATCGGTTCACAACAAAATTCCAGATGTCAACGACAAAGTTTCGGCTGGCTTTGATACTTTAACACCGATCATACTCCTATTAGCTGCAGTTGTGATCATTTCTTTATTGATATTTGCATTAGAGTTAATATTAGGAGTAAGTAAGTAAGTAAGTACGGAGTAAGGACATTGTGAGTTTTAACTCGACTCTCAAAGGACGACCAAATTGAAAATAACTTAAACAAAAACATATCTATTATCAAACTCCTCAATTTCAGTGCGTGGTATTCTACTATGAAAAATAATTATAGTTCCTAGAAGGTATTTGAATGTACTGTAATTTTAATGTAAATAGAATACACAGTATATCTTTATTCAACAATGTAATAAATTGAAATGTTAGAGTTAAAAATGTAAGCACTTTTTTTTTAGTTTTGGGGGATAATGGTTATTTTGGTAGTTAAAATGGTGTTTATTATATATTTTAAATTTTAGGCTTCTGCTACTAATAAACTACTTAATAAATAGAGGTAGCATTTTCAATGTTTTGTAGCGTCTATTTTCAAAAACTTATGTGTGAAGTTTTTTTCATTTTTTTATTTAAAATTATGTCATCAAGGTTGAATTAATTAACCTGACCAAAAATGTGTATAAACAAATTATAGATTGTAGAACCAATTCACAAAACGCTATTTTCACGTGCCTCTAGTAATAATAAAAGATATATTATACAGAATTAGTTTATTGTAATTATTTCCTAATTAATTATAATTACCTTGAGCACAACAATAATGATGAAAATTCAATGCTTTCTAGATATTGGTATGTTGTAGTCCACCTCTTTTTTATATGCCCACAATTTTCCTCAATTCTAGGAATGTAAGCAAACCTAGGCAACATAGACTCTTCTCTTGTATTTGTCAAAACATTAATTGTATAGTGAATTATCGAACAGAGGTTTAGCAAAAGAATAACATAAATATATATATTTGAGTTTAAAATTTAAAAATATATATAATATATTAGCACCATGTCCAACATTTGAGAACCACAATGAGAAACGTAGCCAAGATCTGACAAAAAACTATATTTCTGTGCCATACCATATTATGGTATGGCACAGGAAGATTGTTATTTATCTGCCTTACCCTTTTTCTTCCTTTCAGGTGTATGATTCTTCTCTGTGGATGTAGCTAAAACTAAAACCGTACCGTAAGCTTGGATTTTTAAATTTGTCCGTCAGCTGACGACGTTACATCCACAGAGAAGAATCATACATCTCCTGAAAGGCAGAAGAAGGGTAAGATAGATAGATAGATAGATAGATAGATAGATAGATAGATAGATAGATAGATAGATAGATAGATAGTAGATAATAGATGATAGATGATAATGATAGATAGATATGATAGATAGATAGATAGATAGATAGATAGATAGATAGATAGATAGATAGATATAGATAGATAGATGGATAGATAGATAGATAGATAGAGATGGATAGATAGATATATAGATAGATGAGAAAAAACGTTTTATTTCCACAACTCTTTTTTTAAATGAACAGTTTAATAGGACATAATGAGTAATATAAGTTGTAGTAGTGTCAGGAAATACTGACATTAAGGTGAGCAAAAATTTGTAGAGACAACCAAACATTTAAGTAGATGTATCGAGTTTGATAATTTCATCCAAAATTTTCATGAGTAACAGCCTGCTTAAATCGAAGGCTGACAACTATGTGAGAAAACAGCCTGTGAATTACATTTAGTCAAGAAGAATTTCCACTGGGAAACTTCTTTATCGACTCGGGAGATTTGGATTAAAATGCACCCAGATGGCCACTCTGCTTGATACATTTGACCAGAGGCAGGTATTTGGGGTTTAAAAAAAATCGTTTTTATTATATTCCCGAAATCAGTGAATTGGTGGTGAAAATAATTCAACGTTTAGATGAAAGCTCTAGGTCTCTCCCCCCTGATATATTTTTTTAAAATTTTGGGTGTGCGTTCTTGTAGAAGAATTTCAGATTTCAATAAAATGTAGTTATGAGAATTCAGAGGCAGGTATTTGTGGTGGAACTTCCTTGCAACTTTTGTTCTGACCAAAAGCGGTGGAATTTGTGTTGAAAAAGATTTATAATTTACGGTTTTTACGATAAATACCTGCACTTGCAAATGACATTGTAGCCTCTCCAGTAAAAGCTTCATTATAAAGCAGAGCATGGTCGTCACCTATAGAAAAGGAGCTTTATTCAACGTCTGCTAGGTGGTAATGCTGTTTGTTTGCATTGGAAATTGTCAACCAGAATCGGAAAGTGCTCCACACTAATGGGCCAATGGCAAATAAAACTATGGCATACTAATCTTTCTCGCGATGTCTTCAAGCTTCTCTCTTTAAATTCTTCGTATTTCTTCTCTTCAGCGGCCAGAAACAATTCTCTCACTAACTCTAAAGATAACCGTGAAGCCACATTAGGCTCGATATCGAAACTATAAACACGTGAACCAAAATATAATGCTTTGTTTCGGAGCTAGTTTACAATTGCATCAGACAGTGTATTTAGCTTGTAGCAAAAACAGCAAACACCATGGCATACCTTGGGAGGCTATACAATATTTCAAGATTAAATCTATTCAATTAGGCTAAAAATATAATAATAGCCCACGAATAGAATTAATAAATGAGTACAAAATAGATATTGAACAAAGAATACAAAAATGCACTCCAATCCCTTCTAACCAAGCGAGTGTATGACTTATCGTGACTGCTGATGTCTCGATGATCCCGCAGGAAGGGCCAAAGCTGTGTTCGGAAAAAGAGACCTAAACTACCTGCAACTATATTTACATTGCGCAATAGGGCTAGGTTACCAAAACTGTAGCTAACTTAAAGCCCGATCATTCTGCACCGGGCAAGCTACCTAGCTGATGCCTACTTCCCGTAGATTCTCTTCAAAGGGCCAGCTACCTAGCTGATCCCTACTGCCCGTAGATTCTCTTCAAAGGGCCAGCTACCTAGCTGATACCTACTGCCCGTAGATTCTCTTCAAGGGCCAGCTACCTAGCTGACCCCTACTTCCGTAGTTCTCTCAAAGGCCAGCAACCTAGCTGATACCTACTGCCCGTAGATTCTTTTTCAAAGGGCCACTACCTAGCTGATACCTACTGCCCGTAGATTCTCCTCAAAGGGCCAGCTACCTATCTGATGCCTATCGCCAACTTAGATTCTGCTCAACGACTACCTACATTAGCATGTGATTAAAGGAAAAGGTGAGTGGGGCATCTTGCTGATCTCTGCACATGAAAGTTCTAAGTCCGTAAACTAAGCGGTAGCAAAACGGGAGTGTGTTTATGATATATTTCAGTGCATATGCAAGAACCATTTCTGGGTACTTACAAATTTTTAAATACACGGACATATTTAGAGATAGATAGGGATATGCACATTAGGACTGATGCTATTTTTACTCAGCTGATACCTACTGCCCGTAGATTCTCCTCAAAGGGCCAGCTACCTAGCTGATACCTACTGCCCGTAGATTCTCCTCAAAGGGCCAGCTACCTAGCTGATGCCTACTGCCCGTAGATTATCTTCAAAGGGCCAGCTACCTAGCTGATGCCTACTGCCCGTTGATTATCTTCAAAGGGCCAGCTACCTAGCTGATGCCTATATAAAGGGATTGACAAGCAGAATGGTAAGGTTTGGAGCTGTTTTTGTTGTCTTAGGAAAGCATTTGTTTCAGTACCTTTTTTACCTCTTTTAATAAAACTAAAAACCAGGTATAACATAAGTCCTTATTTGTTATCAATATTGGCGGATTACTTTTTAAAAAGAAAAATGTTTATCAATCTTGCAAAATATAGTTCAAAAGTATTCAATATATTTTGTGGAGTACCGCAAGGATCAATATTAGGACCCCTTTTATTTATTCTTTACATAGATGATATATCTACTATAATGGGAGGAATCAATTATATTTTATATGCTGATGACTTGGTCTTTTATTTAGAAGGTGTGGATGTTGAAGAGATCGTAAGACGTCTTTAAGAAGTTTTAAAGAGGATGGATGATTGGTTTAAAACTCAGGAACTTGATATTAATTATAGTAAAACAAATTTTATGATTTTTCATAAGGCTAATGATAGAAGCATGAATGATATTCATTTGACGTTGAATTGTAATGGTAAGCTATTTTCTAGAGTATATGAATTTAAATATCTTGGAGTTTTCTTAGATTGTAATTTAAATTTTAAGAAACATTATGAATATGTTTGTAATAAAGTATCATCAGCAATAGGAATCATAAGTAGAATGAAGAGGTTTGTAACATAGAGAATGTTGAGGTTACTTGTAGATTCTTATATTCACTCTATTATTGATTATTGTTTAGTGGTTTGGGCAGTAAGACCTTCTACCGAATACTTATGTTGTACTTCAGAAAAGAATTGACCATCTGTTTGATTCAATTCCTATGAGCCAAGATTTACAATCTGATTGCTTCACGATTGAGGAAAGAATGAAATATAGCGTACTGGTAAATACATACAAATATTGAAAGGTATGTATTCAGGTATTTTACCCAATATTTTTCAATTCAGCTACCTATCTGATGCCTATCGCCAACTTAGATTCTGCTCAACGACTACCTACATTAGCATGTGATTAAAGGCAAAGGTGAGTGGGGCATCTTGCTGATCTCTGCACATGAAAGTGCAAAGTCCGTAAACTAAGCGGTAGCAAAACGGGAGTGTGTTTATGATATATTTCAGTGCATATGCAAGAACCATTTCTGGGTACTTACAAATTTTTAAAATACACGGACATATTTACAGATAGATAGGGTATGCACATTAGGACTGATGCTATTTTTACTCAGAATTGTATGTACAGTAGACGTTAGGAGAATGGTATTCATTACGTTAACCAATTTATTGATGTGTTTAATTAATAGGCCTACATCGTATTTAATGTCGTAATATGGTTTTAATAAAGACATTGCTGAGAAAAATGTTAAAACATTATTTTGGTGGTATGGACCAAAACAAAGATGAAACTGCTAAAAATTAATAGTCCAAAACTTAAAATTTAAAAAAAAGTTAAAGCTGGTCTATATCGAGAGATGTAGCTCAAGCGAAACGTAGGTGACTGATTCAGGCGGCTACAGTTTGATACCTCCACGGGCAGTCCTGCCTGATTTGCTAAGGTTTTCTTGAGTCATTAATGCAAATGCAAGGGATTGAGTACTCAACTAACTTTTGGACTCTCCCTTCACAGTCACTCACTAACTCCAAAATACGTAGTTGGACAACTGCATGGAGGTAGGTTGTCCGTGGGCAGGTTTGCCTCAAGAAATTAAAAATAAATTTAAAATGGATTGACAGTTGGACTACAACAATACTAGCACAAGATCATAAAAGCACAACCAATCTACACCGTCATCCCTTACGTCCCTCCCTTCGTCTCGATTAGCCAAGTTGCATAAATATGAGACGTAAAGCAATATCCAATCAAATACACCGCATAGTTTACGCACTGCCCAACTGCGCTAGTAGAGGTGATGGAAGTGAACATCGCCCAAGGTCACCATGGCGTTCTCATATGAGTGTGGTAACTTCAAGAGGAACAAGCCACGTTCAAGTCAAAGTAGCCGAGTATTGATTTACTGCAATCATTGTAAGATTTTATAAATAGGGCCTAAGTTATATTATTTAAATTCAATATAAATGAAAAGGGATCTGGAAACAGATCACCAAGAAAAATAAAAGTACGGTTATGGAAGGAGAGGAAATCATAAATATATAAAATAAATGGTATTAAATCAAATCACATATTCAATCATACAATATCAAAGTGTATAGGCCTAGATCAAAAAACAAAATTATAAGTCCTTAGTCCAATCACCAGAAATATATCATACAAATAAGGAACATTATGTAATTTGAAGTACTATTTAGAAGAATGCTTGAAAATCAATGAGCTGAAGAAAAGTTTATAGGTAGGTAAGGTAGCCTACAAAAAACAAATACAGAAATCAAAAATAACAATTTTCTCAAGATATATTATACAAATTTCATGATTTGAAGGAAACAAATTGTGCAAAAATACCATAACAAATAGTATTTTAAATGATAAAACTACAGCATCATAAAAATCATATTTGCTTTAGACCTACTGGATAATTTATGATGTAAATAAATAATAAAAATAATAATAACAAACAAGATAATATTTAATACAAAACAAAAACAAGAATCATGTTAAGAAAAGAAGTTGGAGTGACAAGTAGGTAGGCCTAAGCCTACAACAAATAATACAAATTTACAAAAACAAAAATCACATCAAGAAAAAGAAGATGAAGTGACATTAATTTTACAAGTAAGCCTAGTAAAGAAACAAAGCTAGAGTATTCAATATTAACAATCAATCAATCATACACAAATTTAAAAATAAAATAAATCAAGAATAACAAACTGAAGAAAGATGGCTCTAAAGTGAAATCAAATATTACAAAAAAAAAACAATGTGAGAATTTGAAAATCTGATGACGTTAAATAAATAAAAACAAAATCGTGAACAGGGTTATTCCTCTCGGTTGGCCAAGAAATCGTTGTTCCCTACCGGTGAAACCGAACGTGAGACCTCAACGTACTCTGCATCTGCAACCTGCATCGCACCGACAGCGTCGTCATGTCCTCTTGAAAGATGCATCTTCATGAAACGTAACAGCTTCAGTAGTTGGTGAATTCTTGTCATTCCGCACGACGAACTAGGTATCTATGAAGAACAAGGAATGATTCATTCGTCCCAGGCATCTATAGATCACGTTGATTTAGTGCAGCTGGATATAAAGGATGAAATAATATGAGGATGTCATAATATACGCCTACCTAGGCCAAAGTCAACTATGGGCGGGACCGTGGGATAATAATTAATGACAATTGGTATAACTACGGGGAGCGAGGGGGGCGGGCGGCCGCCCCCAAATTTAGTCAGAGGGGGCACAATTTTCAGTTCAGTTCAGTTCAGTTCAGTTCTGTTTTATTAGCATCCATGTAGGTTACATTGTACCCTAACATTTTTTTTGTGACGAGGTTTTTGTTAACTGACAATGAAACTATCGATCTTCACAATTTTATAAATTATCAACAAAACCACGCTAAAACCTAGTAAAAAAAACACCATTTGCAATGCATAGAATAAAAAATTTAGCCCCAGACCCCAGTGGCGGTTTTTACGGTTTGAAATGTGTGACAATTGCAAACCTGATCAGTCAGGAAAAATATCCTAAAAAACTCAAATTTAATTAGTAGGGAGGGTATGAGTGCAACTTATTTTTAGAAAATGTATGAAGGGCCCACATCATGCGAGTCAATTAATCTCTACTTTAAAGTATATCTGCTGTGATGTATTTCTTTAACTCACACAAGTACTTTACCTGATGTGGGAGTTACAAGCATGCTTGTTACTTTGGGGAATTATCGGTAAAGTCTAAAATTAATGGTACACGCATTTGACCACGATTGCTCTAAGTAACACGCAAGTGACAGTGCAGCCACCATATAGCCGACATCATTGGTGTAGGTATTCGGCACCACGAAAATAAAAACATAATAGGAATTCCTAAATAAGAGAAAAATATTAAATTGTTTTCATAACAATCTTAAGGGAGCAAAATCAAACTACCTTGAACACAATGTTCCAGGAGGTAGTGCCCCCAAACTCCCATAATGTAGTCTACCTGTTAAAGCTTCCGACCTATCAATTGCACACCCGTGCACAGTGGTCCCATAATGTAGTCTACCTGTTAAAGCTTCCGACCTATCAATTGCACACCCGTGCACAGTGGTGTCATACGAGTATATACCTTTCAGTAAACCTAAAACAAAATATAAATCAGGGTATAGGACGCTGCATCTTATTATACTATCGTAGAACAAATGAGGAAATCCAATGTCAATTTAAAGCACATAATCTAATTTTGCAATCACACCAACCATCAGTAACAAAATGCAAACAATAGTAACAAAAACACTAACATTATTTAAACACATGCCTAAAACTCGTAAAAATCCTTCAATCACATTCTTAGAAACAGAAAATTTCAATCATGATCTTCCCTTGCCAAGTAGTTTGCTCCCCTCGTATAACTATTCATATCCCCATCCTTCATGATTTCTGATGACTCGGTACATTTTACCTAATCTAGGGCCTATCACTTTTCTCCAGTCCTCCAGGTTTTCCCATCCCAAATCCTTAACCATTCCTGTTACGCCCTCGTATGTCCTTACTAGCCTGCCGTTTACCATTTCCTCTGTCCATCCCTTCCCTTTTTGCATAATCCTCCTTGCAGCTCTCCTCTGCACTGCTTCCGGTTCTAGTCCTACTGTCTCTCCCCTTCTGTAGGGGTCCCATGCTGACCCAGCATACTCCACCACTGGTCTAACCAAGGTTTTATAGGCAAGCCCTAAGTTTCCATGCTAGCTCCCCTTAGGTTTCTCATGACGAAGTTTAGGCACCTAAATCCTTTCTTTGTTACCGTGTTGACCTGTTCCTCCCATTTGAGGTGTTTGTGTAGCCACACTCCTAGGTACTTAATTTTATCCACCCTCTCGAGATTTAGGCCTATACCCATCAGTGAATATCCTTCCCCAATTTCCCTTGCTTCCCTTTTACTCAAGAACCTAATCCATTTACATTTTCCGTGAAAAAGGTTCATCGAATTCTCTTCTACCCATATGTCTAGTATTCCCAATCGTCCCATAAACTTTTCACATCACCTTCGCTCTTTATAATCCTGTAGGCCCTAGATCACACAATCGTCTACAAAAAAAAGTCCCAACTTTGGCGGCCCCCGTCTGGGCCCGGGGTAGAATTGGCCCAGAGCATGGCTCTGCTAATCGTAAAAGGCGATTCAAGTGAAAAAGTCCACCTCGCAAACATCAGCTATAGGAGAGGGTAGTATATTACTCCCCGAAACTAGAGGCGAGCTCTGGCAATCGTCGTCGGGGACCTTGCCCACTTCCCTTGACGACTCCCCGGCGACGATGACAATGACACAACGAACGATGACAAAGACGATGACGACCGCGACGTGAAAAACCCCCCTTTCCTCCCCTTTCTTGTGGCTGTTTCTGAACCAGCATGGGCCCCTCCTCCCCATATCCCGTAGGCTAGAGTAATGCATTATGACTTAACGGTTGACCCGTCCTTAATCCAAATAAACCAAACCTAACTTTGGCTCCCATTCCATCTGCAATATTGGGAATGATGGTGTGATTTGTCTGGGTTGTAGCTATAGTGGGTCTTGAAGGGAATTTAGATTGTGTTTAGGGGAGGGCAGTAATTAGGTCTGGGGGGACTGAGTGGTTGCCATAGGGCGGAAGGGCCAATTTCATTTCATTCATTATGAATTGCTAGGCCTACCTATGTTGTGGTATGTTGTTACACACACATAACAAAAACTTGTAGAAATACAGCCAAACCTTACACACTCAAAAGGAATGAGATCTAAAAAAGGGCCAAGCTCATCTACCCTTCCACATAAACGTACAGTGTCCCATAACAGCATCCTCGAAAAGCTTGGCAAAATAGAATTTGCGATTATTAATTTAACGTAATAGTTTATCCAAGTTCTTTTTTTCTAATTAATTTAAACGTAATAACATGCAAATTCTATTTTGCCAAGCTTTTCGAGGATGCTGTTATGGGACACTGTACGTTTATGTGGAAGGGTAGATGAGCTTGGCCCTTTTTTAGATCTCATTCCTTTTGAGTGTGTAAGGTTTGGCTGTATTTCTACAAGTTTTTGTTATGTGTGTGATCTCATTACTTTTTCAAGTTCCATTACAAAATTATTTGCTAAAATATAATATTTTTATCAAAGTTGATTTAAATTCTATGGTATTAGCAGTAACAATATAGGATGTAAAATATCTAGACCCGGATTCATGTACATCCTGGGTATAGGTGGTATAACCATGGTATAACGACGGTATAAGGACTGGACCCCAATTCTTGAGTTCGTGGGAGATGAGTTGAAAACGCAATTTGAAAACGAAGTCGTTTTCGTTTACGAAGGAATTGGTATTCTTGAACGGTATCGTGGAAAACGTCATGGGTTGTGAGTTGAAAGCATTGATATTAATTAAACCCCTATAGTAGGCTAGATTAGCAGTCTCCTATACCTCCGCACAGGCGCGAGCGTAGCAAATTGAAGACTCAACCGGCCCATTTCAAGATGGCGATTTGGTGTTTTAATTTATGCTTTTTTAATGCAATAAAGTATTTTACTGGATTGTTTGATATGGTTTTAGCTTGTGCAGCATGGTATTAAACAAAAGAAACAATACGAAGTGATTGCATAAGGGAATTTAGTAATCATTTGGTGTTAAAGGCTAGTATGCTTACCTGTCAACCTGGCGGCAATCTTGAGAACTATTTGGCCACAAATCGCTCCCATTTGATTAACATGTAAACTGTCATTTTAAGATGGCTTCTAATTGTACCGGAAGTGGACCACCGACTGCTGGTCTAGCCAATTATATAGGATGTCTATGGTTGAAAGAGTATCACGATATCCAAACACTTTAAAAAGATTTGCGTATAGCAAAGAGCTCGAAAAAGTTCTATATTTATTCTAGATGGCAGTGCCTTCATAAACGCGGGCCAATCGAAAGACAAGTTGTATGAAATGATTTGATTGTTGCAATTATGTAAACAAACAGTTGAGCAAGTTCATATCAGAACAATGTTGTGCTGGCATAGGGTTGGCTAGGCTTGTCAAACATGTAGGTAATGTAAGTATGAATTTTACTAGTCCTATAGCCAAATGGAACTTTAGACCTACACTTTTGCATTATAAATAATTTTCCACATCTGGGCCTAGGCCAGGGACGGTTTCTGATTTGTTTTATGAGAGTATAATGACACCTTTTCTCGTTCCACACAAAGAAGAAAAATTTTAAATGTCCGCTATTTGTTTACGTATCGCACTTTCCCGCCTAACTCTGCTTATACCGTCAACAAGTGTCAAGTAACTATGGTTACTTGTTGATTGTAATGCCAAGTGTTTAAGGCTTATTTTAAAACCTTTATTTGGAAGCCTTCCAACAAACTTTTTCAACTTTTTTTTTCAAAGAGGGCTATATTTCTATAACCTTAATGTCCATGTAAAATATGAACATTGTAGTCCCACCCGTCTGGTCAGAATCGCGGGCCGACGTATTAGATGTTAGCAGTAGTAGGCAGTAGTAGGCAGTAGTAGGCAGTAGCTAACATCCTTAAAGTGATTTTGAGCATGTTTCAAGCCATTTTTTCACCAAGAAGGAATAATCGTACCCCAATAAAATTTGGCATGTGTTGTCAGGTACCTAAATCCCCTCGATTGTGATAGTTTTCAAGTTCACATCACGTTACATGACGGCTGGGTAACACCTCGAAATCACCCCAACTCTGCTTGGTGTATAAGGTGCTTGAGTGTGTAGCGCACCGCGGCTTGGCTGCTGCGCCCTAACGGGCACCTAGATGTAAGGGTATGTGGCAACAAATTGACAAGGCTTGGCGCTTGTTATTGTTTAATTACCCATACAGCACAACCATATTCATGGAACGTGTTACGGCTGGGGGTAGTAAGTAACAATAATCAATGCTGATATAATTATTCAGTATTTATTTAAATTAATCTTCAGAAAATACAGAAAGAAACCATTCTTAAAATCACCACAATCGACAATCCAATAACACCTTCTTCTGTTTTTCCCACCGCTTGCTTAGGCTGTCTCCCGAAGGGGATTCCAATGCCTCCTAGATACTCCCTCCAACTTGACTATACACACATTGACCTGATTAGGCAAGTTAGGTTATACCTAACATTCTCCCCCCCCTTTTTCCTCAGACCACACGATGACGAAGATTGTAAGGATGGTCAGCTTAAGGTGGTGGGGGCACAGGCCGGACCACTGGTGCTGGAGGAAAGTCAGTTATCGGGGCCCAGTCAGGTGGATCCATATTGTGCAGCAGTTGGTCAATGTTTGCATGACCAGCAGATTTACCCGTTCGCTGGTCTACAAGGTCATACACGTTATTGCCAATCTTTCGCACAAGCATGTATGGTCCATCTCGTTTTGGAGCTAGGCTTGCCGAAATCCCCTTACTTGCATCACTGAGAGTGTGTTGGTCTCGCCACACCAAGTCACCTACACGAAACTCACATCTTTGCGTCCGGAGTCGTATCTTGGCTTTTGACTATCATGCAGTTTTCCGGACCTAGCAGCTGCAAAATCCCGAGCATCAGCCAGACGCATTAACAGGGTCTGCTGCAAAATGTTGTGTTTCCGCTGGCAAATTGATATTGTCTTCTATTCTGTCTTCTGTATCTTGTGGGGACCATGGAGCTCGAAGTTCTCTTCCGTAGACTAAAAAAGCCGGAGAGTACCCAGTAACTGAGCTAACTGAAGTACGAAGAGCAAAGAGTATTTCAGGCAAACAAGAGTCCCAATCCCGATGTGTGTCACAGTATGCCTTGAGAGTTTCCTTGAGAGTCGCATTGTACCGTTCTACCATTTGTCCCGCCGGACGGTAGGGGACTGTGTGCCTCTCAATGATTCCCATATGAGACAGTACACCCTTCCACAGTGCACTGACAAATGGCTTTCCATTGTCACTTGAAATGCTCTTGGGGAACCCATGCCTTGTAAATACTTCCACCATACATCGGACTATAGATGAGGTATTAGGGTTTTTAATAGGAAATACCTCCAAGTACTTGGTGAATTTGTCCACAATTACCAAAAGTGGTTGAAATGGCGGGGGAGATGTCGGAAGTGGTCCCACAAGGTCAACGCACTAGGAAGTCTGCTGTCCATTTTGCCTGTTGGTTTCTGACGAATAGGCTTCAAAGTTTGGCAAGATTTGCAAGAGCGAACAAATTTAGCAATATCGGGACGCATCCCCATCCAAACAAAAGAGCGTTGTACCCTTTTTAAAGTTCTGAAGAACCCGCCATGCCCACTTAATGGGTGGTTGTGTTCAGCTGACAACACCAAGGACCGAAGAACTTTAGGAAGCCAGTTTTGCTGTAAGTTCCCTCTTCGGTTCCTGGAGTCCAGCAATGCGCCTCACTAAAACGCCCTCCTCATCCAATGCACTTTCTTTAGCCATTGTCTGCACCCAAGCTGCAAGCCGCACATTTGTAGGTAACTCACCTGTGAGCATAAAGTGTGCTAAAGGTCGAAGGTCCTCATCCTTTTTCTGAAGTCCAATGAGCATAGGTTTGTCCTTCAGAACAGTTATATATCTAGATCATTCACTGAAAATACTGCTTTTGCACATGGGACAGCTTCGAAAGTCACATTTTGAAGATGGTCAGACATAGAAATAGGGAACAGTGCCTCGGGCAATGAGGGAACATGATCCTGTTGCACTACTGCACAAGGAGCTCTGCTTAGTGCATCAGCTGGTATGTTGTCACGGCCCTTACGAAACCGTATAGTGCAATCGAAACCTTGCAACCGTAAAACCCAGCATTTCACCCGGCTAGAAGTAAGTTCTGTTTTGAACATCCACGTAAGAGAGGCATGATCACAAAAGACGTCAAAGTGTGAAAACTCCAGATAGGGTCGAAACTTATCAACAGCCCAAACTACCGCCAGGCATGCCAGCTCCTGCACAGTGTAATGTTCTTCATGCTTTGTTAACTGCCGGCTTATGAATTCTACAGGGCGGAATACGTTATTGAATTCTTGCAAAAGTACAGCTGCAATACCAACACCACTGGCATCTGTTTCCACTCTGAATGGTTTGTTAAGATCGGGAAGTGCTAGTGCTGTGGCATCAATGAGGCCATCCATGAGAGCCCGAAAGCGGCTGCCTCTCTCTGTTTCCCAACGCCATTGAGTGTTCTTGCGCAACAGGTGTGTGAGTGGCAAGGACACTTGGGAAAAATTTGGAAGAAAAGACCGGTAGTACCCAACAAAACCAAGGAAACGCTGCAGCTCCTTAACCGTGGTTGGTGATGGGTAGTTCTTTAATGTAGCCAGTTTCTCCGGGTCAGGAGCACATTCTCCGGGTCGAATAAGGTGGCCAAGAAACCCAGTTGCTGCTGAAACAACTGAACTTTTCGTGCGTTCATAGTTAAATTAACAGCTACAATGCCTGACAGTACGGCATCCACAACAAGGACATGCTGTCCTGCTGCCTCAGAAAAAACCACAAAATCATCCAAAAAAGCCATGACACATTTGTACTTGAGGTCGTGTAGTACATTATCCATGAGCTCCTGGAACCGAGCAGGACTGCCGGCGAGGCCAAACGGCATACGAAGGTATTCGAAGACTCCACGATGGCATATGAAAGCCGTTTTATGTCGATCTGCAGGAGAAACGGATATCTGATGAAAACCTTGAGACAAGTCTAGGGTTGAAAACCACTTAGCTCGTCCCAATTGTGCAAACACCCATTCTGTATTCGGCATAGGATATAGTGGCACAGTAGTGCGCTTATTGACCTGTCTGTAGTTCACAGCCAGTCTGTGGCCTCCCGATTTTTCGGAACTATAACTGGAGCAGAGGTTCCAACTACTGCTGGATGATTGTATGATACCCTGCTCCAACAGGTCGTCCACGAGCCCCTCGAGAATCACCCTTTTGCTGTTGTTGACCGGGCGCAACTTGCATCTGGATGGTCTGTTATTACCTGTGTCAAATTGTATGTTCAATTCTTGTAGTTAACCCTGGGACTGCCGTGAAGATATGGGCATATCTTGCAAGGACTTTAGCCAGGGAAAAATTGCACTTCCGGAGGACCATGTTGAACAGCACCCTCTATTGTCGCAAACACTAACTGCGCCTCAGTAGACAAGTTTTGCGGCAATTCAGGTTGTTCCTGTAGCAATGTACGAGTGAATCCTGGTAGCATAGGAGCTACTATACGCAATGCTGCTACAACGTCATCAAGCTGTTTCTGCCGCCCTGGACCTGAAGCCACAGGCAATGGTGCACCGGAAGATAGAGGAGATAAACGAACAGGAGAGCCAGTAGTCGGGATAACTGTATCCTCAGTTATCATCATCAGTGTATCATCATGTTGAACAGCACCTTGTATTGGCGCAAGCACTAACTGCGCCTCAGTGGACAAGTTTTGCTGCAAATCAGGATGTTGCTGTAGAAATGTACGAGTGAATCCTGGTAACATAGGAGCTACTATACGCCAAGCTGCTACAACGTCATCAACCTGTTTCTGCCGACGTGGACCTGAAGCCACAGGCAATGGCGCGTGTGAAGTAAGAGGAGATAAACGAACAGGAGATACAGTAGTCTGGATAACTGTATCCTCAGCTGCTGTCAGGGAAAACAACTGTTGCAATCCAATTGAGTCTATGACAGTGTCAATATCCCTTGATACTCGTATACTATTAACACTCTGGTTTGCAAAAGGAATCAGCCTCTGTATGGACGTACCAACTGTCCAGCCTCCTTCCGCTATGTGCAGTGAAATGCCTGTTGCTTGGAGAAAGTCTCGTCCCAGGATAATGGTGGCTGCAAGGTCAGGCAAGAATAAGAATTTTTGCCGACGCGTACCTCCGGACCATCGGATGTGTACTCGAAGCTGTGCTGTAGCTGCTGCAGTCCCTGATGCTAAACACAATGAACGCGAAACATTGCATGCTTAAGCACCTACTGCTACTGCTGCCTGTAGACCCACCTCCCCTAGTAAACTGACACACGATCCCGTGTCCATCAGTGCGGGGAGAGAAGCATCTCCTATATTTACATCTAAAATGGGAGTTCCACATTTGACGTGGCTTACCTGCATTACTGATTCCATGCAAGACCTCGCAGGCAAAGGTAAAGGTCTCACATCTGGTAGTTTCCCTGGTTGTTAGTTGTAGGTATAGTGCCTAGATCTGAGCGGGGTGTGGGGCATTGCTTAGCCCAGTGTCCTCTACCTCCACACCGGTTGCAGGATTCGTTTGACCGAGCTCGAGGGAGTGTAGGCGCCTTACGTTTGGACAACGCATCTGAAGTTGTTTGCTTGGTGGGGTAGAAAGCGAGGTCTCGTTCAAGGCAGGTATCAGGCAAAGGAGGAGGGGCGGTAACACGAATTACGCCAAACCAAATCCTGAATCTCTGGACCTACATCCTCTAAGTCTCTTAGTGATGTGAAGTTCCTCCCTAGCAATGCATGTCGAGAAAATGGAGTAACTTGGGCCAAGACTCTGTGCACTAGCTCCTCTTCAGACTCTGTGGATCCTAAACGCTCGCTGTAAGCTCTGATGACCCGCACAAAGGAGCCAAGGTCTTCATCAGGGTGCTGTGTCCGAGTTTCCAGTTCCATGCGCAGACGTCGTAGGCGATCCGGTTCTCCAAAGGTCCTGAGGAAATCCTGACTGAAAACCATCCCAAATGGTGTATCCCCCACGTGACATCCACCAGCGTTGCGCATCACCCACTAGCGCCACAGGAAGAATCTCCTCAACAGCCAATGCCGATCGCGATGCACTGCAGTAGCGTACCGAGAGAGTTGCTGAAGAAATTCAGCGGTGAATTTGCATCCAAACGCCCTTCAAATATTGGTATGTCAATTTTGAGGGCACGAACCGTGGTATTTCCTATATGTTCTCGAGGAACATGTCACAAGCCCTTGGCGACGTCGCGAGCACGGGATGCTTGAGCAACCCTGTACTATCTGCAACGGGCAACGGTGAAGCAAACTCTGGTTGCGATATCAAATAGGCGTTGATCTGCGTTGGAGACGCAAGCTCGGGTCGCACGGACGACCTTGCACCGGCAGCCTCAGACGGCAAGGTTGGTGACACAGTGGAACGCGACCGTGGCGGAACGGGAGGCGCGCCAACAGTGGTGCATTCACTCGTCGTAGCCTGCACTGGTGAAGTTTCCGCCTCACATACCATTCGCAATGCACGTACAAATCCGTCAGAATTATTTACCTGAAACCTTCCCATGGCTTGTATTAGGTCCAAAGGTACAGCGTCCTCGTCAAACCGCGGCGACACGAAAGGGTTTGATTCCATATCGACACACAACCATGCACGTAAAAATAAGAAATATTAAGTGACGAGCCCCCAATTGTTACGTCTAGGGGTAGTAAGTAACAATAATCAATGCTGATATAATTATTCAGTATTTATTTAAATTAATCTTCAGAAAATACAGAAAGAAACCATTCCTAAAATCACCACAATCGACAATCCAATAACACCTTCTTCTGTTTTTCCCACCGCTTGCTTAGGCTGTCTCCCGAAGGGGATTCCAATGCCTCCTAGATACTCCCTCCAACTTGACTATACACACATTGACCTGACTAGGGCAAGTTAGGTTATACCTAACAAACGTTCTATAAAAATTGTCCCTGATCATTATAAACATTCACACAATGTTCTGAAAAAGCTAAGTTATATTCAATAAACATTGTAGGAATAGTCAAATGTCACCACTTTTAGTATTCTATAAACGTTCTGTGTGGCTCGTTGGTCTTGTTGTTAGCGTATCTGCTTCCAATGCAGAAGGTCCAGGGTTCGATTCCCGCCATAGTCAGAAGTTTTTTAACTTTTGATTTGGACTTAAGTCCATCAGTTCTTGTCTTAGGAGTTTGTAAACGGTGACTTTGGAGCCGTCCTAGCAACGAAGCACATAATAAATTCAGAGTTGTGCTGAATCGGCCTTGTTGATTCTGGCGTTGATTCGCGGATGTTCGCACTGTCCATACCACTGATTGCTATATTTCCTATTAAAAATAACGATCTTTGGTTGGTTATCGCTCACTCGCCGATTGCGTCGGGGCCTACAGGGTTGGCTTAGTCGCTTTGATTTAAAGTCCCTTACTGAAAATCAGTTATATAACTGAGTGGGTAGACTCTAAATACAATTTATTTTATTTATTTTATTTATTTTATCATATTATGACATTGTGATGTTCTTAGAATGTTTATTGAACATAACAATAAGTATATTTACACAATACAAAATATGAAATAAATGTTCACAGAATATTAAATAAACGTTCACATAATATTAAATAAACGTCCACATAATATTAAATAAACATTTATATCAATATTCAAGGAAGGTTCTTGGGATATTCTCAAAGGATAGGCAGGCCACATTCATAAACTGGATCTTGCACTTATCTTACGTGGTGTAACATGGGCTTAGGAAAACAGGAAGAGGAGGTATAGTGGGGTTTTGGAGACTAAAAAGGTTGGTGGGGCATCGGAGATTGGGTTGTAGAATATCGTTGGACTAACTGCAAAACAATGTGAGAGCAGCTTTAACCAAATTGTTTCTGATAGACCGTTAACCGTTTCAACTCTACAAAAAATCTTCATACACTATGCCTCAATGCCAAGGACAAATCCGCAAAATCATTCAGCACACATACCTAGGCCCGAAGGGTGATGTTGAGGTTATGTTTCGTTTGTTTAACAACAATTATTTTACTAGAGAAATCAAATATTTTACGAGTCATTTCGCTGTGTTTCAACAAAAACAATCTCAAATGTAAAGTTTTTCAGTGTTGCCTCAGATGATGATACGCACAGTCGTATCGAAATGTCAGGTAATTTAATAAAAACGAACACAGCGAAATGACTCGTAAAATATTTGATTTCTCTAATATTTCGGGCTGTGAAAGCATCAAGCAAGAAAATATTATTATCACTATTATTTTATTATTATTATTATTATTATTATTATTATTATTATTATTATTATTATTATTATTATTATTATTATTATTATTATTATTATTATTATTATTATTATTATTATTATTATTATTATTATTATTATAATAATAATAAGTGATAATCAACCAAGTGATCCCATTCTCCGTCAAGTTCTTCACTGCCTTCCAATACAACCCGAAGTATGCAGAGATTTATGAGGAAGACACTCCTTGCGAGTATGACTACGAGAAACATGAGTTTTTTACCCAGAACTGCGCCACATTCTCTCGGACCACATCCAGGCTCTCCTACTGCAAAAACCCAACCAAGTGATCCCATTCTCCGTCAAGTTCTAAAATCACAACCATTCGACGGAGTGCAAGATCCCTGTGAAGATACAGTTTCAGGACAAGAAACCTGACCATCTTAGTTCGATGACTACATCAAACTATGTTCAGAACCTCAAGCTGATCTTCTAATCATGATTATTGTAATTATGATTGTTTTTATTGTTTTTAATCGTGTATTTGTCTTTGAAAAAAATATTTTAAATAAAATTGAATTTATTATTATTATTATTATTATTATTATTATTATTATTATTATTATTATTATTATTATTATTATTTTATTATAAGAATGGTGATTGCAGCAAATTAAATAATTACCGCCCCATTAGCATACTTCCAATATTTTCTAAGGTTCTTGAGAAATTAGTAGCTAAACGCCTCCTTAATTCCCTACAGAAATATAATCTTATTTCCAGTTGCCAACATGGCTTTTTGCCGGGGAAATCTACCGAATCTGCTTCTGCGGAAATGACAGAAAAGATTTACAAATCACTTGACGAAGGATGTGACACTTTAGGGTGTTTTTCGACCTTAGCAATTGGCCTTTGATTGTGTGGATCACAAATTGCTTTTAAGGAAATTAAACTATTATGGAATAAGAGGTACCTCGGAAAACTGGTTTACCTCGTACTTGGCAAATCGCAAACAAAAGGTGGTGATAAAAAATCAGAATGATAATTCAGACGCTCACTCAAGTTGGAGGGAGAATCATGTAGGCGTACCACAAGGATCTGTATTAGGACCTCTACCTTTTCTTGTTTTAATTAATGATCTGCCACTCTACTGTGCAAAATATAAGCATGACATTCTTTTTGTCTTCGTTTTCTTTATGATTTTTGTTTGCGGACGATACCAGTATAATACTGTCGTGTCCGCAGCTTAGTCTAACTAAAATATAGCTGAGAAGCTGGTTGGCATCATAAGCAATTGGTTCCAGGCTAATAAATTATATTTAAATGAAGAGAAAACAAAGCTACTACACTTTAAGTGGAAATCTTCTGCGAGCCTTGAGCCAACCAGTATCTCAATAGTCAATAAAGTAATTCATCCAGTAACTATGGCCAACTTCTTAGGCCTTGTACTGGATGAGATCCTGTCATGGCAGCCTCATATTGATGGATTGTGTAGGCGGCTAAACTCAAGTGTGTACGCTCTTCGAATACTTTCCTCTCTAGCAACTCCGACCACACTAGGAGTAGCATATTTTGCAAACTTTCACTCCATATTGACGTACGGCATACTGTCCTGGGGAACCGCAATAAAGTCCTTGATTCAACGAGTGCAAATTGTACAAAAAAGAGCGGTAAGGATACTGGGAAATTTAAAAAAGTGAAAGCTGTCGAGAGAAATTTCAAGAGCTTCAAATACTAACTGTATCCAACACGTATATATAAAGCAGTTTGATGTTTTGTTAAAACGCATCCCGACCTTTTTAAAAACTCTATTCACCATCCACATGAGACAAGACACAAATTGCTTCTACAATACCCTACACATAACACTAAACGATTTGAAAAACATCTCTATTACATGGCAAGAAAAGTCTTTAATAAGTTACCCCCAGATTTGAAAAATGTGGATAAGGTAGCTACTTTTAAAACTAAAACAAAAAATATCTTCTTAGTCTGGGTTGTTCACAAAATAAAACGGCAAAAAATAGTAGGAAGGTTTCACTTGGCAAAAATGTTCATAAGGTCAAAGAAAAGCGATACAGAAGGGGAGCCACGAAAAATGTCCCTTAGGATTCAAAATGGCGGCCATGAATAAATAGGCCTATTATTTACCTATTTTGAGTGAAAATGACGGTAAATAATGTTAGAAAGGTGCTACATGGCAAAAAATATTCTTAAGATGTTAAAAATGGTTTACAGTGGGGGAGCCATAAAAAATGACCCTTACGATTCAAAATGGCCGCCATGTTTGAAAAATATGTATTATTTTAATTTTTGGAATATAAACATACTGAAAATAATGATAAAAAGGTGCCACTTAGCACAGGCTCTTCTTAAGATTATAGAAAAAGTTTACAGAGGGGGAGCCAAGAACAATACCTCTTACAATTCAAAATGGCGGCCATGAATGATAAGGTGTATCCAATTATCTTCTGATTTTTAATGTAAAAAGACGGCAAATAATGATAGGAAGGTGTCCATTGGCAAAACGTTTTTTTTTAGATGTAAATGAAGATTTACAGAGGGGGAGCCAAGCAAAACAGCCCTTACGATCCAAAATGGCCGCCACGAATTACAATTGCGTACCTTATTAGTATCCAATTTCGAATGTTAACAGACGGTAAATAATGATAGAAAGGTGCCACTTGGCAAAATTACTCTGAAGATGTTGTGTATGGTTTATAGTGGGGGAGCCAAGAAAAATTTCACTTACGATTCAAAATGGTCGCCATGATTTTTAAATGTGTATTGTTTCCTATTTCGAATGTAAACAGACGGCAAATGATAAAAATGGCCACTTGGCCAAAACATTTTCAGATGTTGTAGGCCTATATAGTTTACAGTGGGGGAGCCAAGAAAAATATCCCTTACAATTCAAAATGGCCGCCATGATTGAAAAATGTATATTGTTTCCTATATTCCTATGATCACATTTAAATTAAATTTAACGTACTATATTATAGTGAAAACAAAACATGTAGGGCCTACATAGATTTCTAATGACGTGGACGTGGAGCACTTCTTCCTTACTTCTTTGTTACATTTTGAATTGAGGTTGTTTATAATAATATGTCTTCATCCTCAGGAATACTGAATTATGAGAAAATAATATATAAAGTGCTGAATATAGCTGTAACGAGATTAATAACCATCCAGAAATAAAAGAGATTTATATATTTATCCTTAAACTTTTAAAAAAGTCTATGATAACTTTCTAGCACTGGGTTTACCTGGTGTTGCAGCAGTTCAGTCGGCAGTTGGAACATAACAATGCACAGGGAAAGCCGAATCTTTGCATGAGCATCGTGTGATGCATCCTTTCTTACACGAGCACTTGACAAGCTCTCTGCAGAAGTCCCATATCTCCTGCAGTCTAGTCCATTTTGGATGCCAAACTCCACCATTCAAGAACCATCCCCATTCTTTAGGTGATGAAGAAATTGGCGTAAAAGTATCAGCACTTCCCCAAAGATGTCCTCCTTGATAAGCAGCACACTGAATGTGAAGCTGGAGTGCGTCTTGAGTAGGAGGAAGACTGTCAACACTTTTGTTCTTCGATGTAAAAAGGATTTTCCTTGCTTCATTGACTTTTCCTACATCCGTTTGTGCGTCGTACAAAAGAACAACATAATGTTCTAAGACGTCTTGAGTGGTTTTGGAAACGTTCTGCAACGGACAGGAAATTTCATTCTTGTTTGTACTTGTTTTTGTTCTTGTTACTTCACCATTACTTGGAAAATGGAACGACTTTCTTCACAATGCCACAAACAAGCAAGAGTTGTTTTCCATTCTCGCAAATCATGCTGGTACACAGTTTGATTTTGCAGAAGTTGTGACCAACGTGGTTTCCTTTATCGTATCATCTCAAAATGCTGAGGCCGCCATTGCTGGTATTTCATGTGATTCTCTTGAAGAGGCTGATGGCCGCATCATTGGTCACGTGATGGATCACCGTATCCTCCTTCTCCAAAAGGGCAAGAAAAATGCTTGGAAAGTATGGAAATCTTTCGATAATTGTCACACCAGCTGTTCATGAAATTTCCTGTCCGTTGCAGAACGTTTCCAAAACCACTCAAGACGTCTTAGAACGTTATGTTGTTCTTTTGTACGACGCACACACGGATGTGAAGGAAAAGTCAATTGAGCAAGGAAAATCCTTTTCACATCGAGGAACAAAAGTGTTGACAGCCTTCCTCTTACTCAAGACGCACTGCAGCTTCTCATTCAGCGTGCTGCTAATCAAGGAGGACATCTTTGGGGAAGTGCTAATACTTTTACGCCAATTTCTTCAACACCTAAAGAATGGGGATGGTTCTTGAATGGTGGAGTTTGGCATCCAAAATGGACTAGACTGCCGGAGATATGGGACTTCTGCAGAGAGCTTTTCATGTGCTCGTGATAGAAAGGATGCATCACACGATGCTCATGCAAAGATTCCGGTTTTCCCTGTACATTGCTATGTTCCAACTGCCAACTGAACTCATCATAGGAATAAAAAAAAAAAAAAAAAATCATAGGAATATAGGAAACAATATACATTTTTCAATCATGGCGGCCATTTTGAATTGTAAGGGATATTTTTCTTGGCTCCCCCACTGTAAACTATATACAACATCTTGAAAATGTTTTGCCAAGTGGCCCATTTTTATCATTTGCCGTCTGTTCACATTCGAAATAGGAAACAATACACATTTTCAATCATGGCGACCATTTTGAATCGTTAATGAGATTTTTCTTGGCTCCCCCACTGTAAACCATACACAATATCTTGAGAGTATTTTTTGCCAAGTGGCACCTTCCTATCATTATTTACCGTCTGTAAACATTCAAAATTGTAGACTAACGGTACGCAATTGTAATTCGTGGCGGCCATTTTGGATCGTAAGGGCTATTTTGCTTGGCTCCCCCTCTGTAAACCTTCTTTGACATCTCAAGAAATGTTTTGCCAATGGACACCTTCCTATCATTATTTTCCGCCTTTTTACATTAAAAATCAGAAGATAATTGATACACCTTGTCATTCATGGCCGCCATTTTGAATTGTAAGAGGTATTGTTCTTGGCTCCCCCTCTGTAAACTTTTTGATCTTTTTGAACTTTTTGAGCCTAGTGCTAAGTGGCATCTTTTTATCATTATTTTCAGTATGTTTATATTCCAAAAAGTAAAATAATACATATTTTTCAAACATGGCGGCCATTTTGAATCATAGGGGTCATCTTTTATGGCTCCCCCATTGTATACCATTTTTAACATCTCAAGAATATTTTTTGCCATGTAGCACCTTCCTAACATTATTTACCGTATTTTTTACACTAAAAATAGGAAAATAATAGGCCTATTCATTCATGGCCGCCATTTTGAATCCTAAGGGACATTTTTCGTGGCTCCCCTTCTGTATCGCTTTTCTTTGACCTTATAAACATTTTTGCCAAGTGAAACCTTCCTACTATTTTTTGCCGTTTTATTTGGGATTCATCGATGAACAGCCTGTACTCTCGACAGACCTATGTATCACCTGGATGAGTACCTACATTAAAGCCTAGTGACAGTTTAAAACACAGTAGTATGTCAACAAAATTAGTTTCACTATCTCATTTTTTAATATAACTGTACAACTGAAATGAGTTTTTAACCAAATAACTGTTTTTAACTCTTTACTTGAATTAGGTTATATAACTTGTATATATGTATATCTTATGTGTGTACCTACGTATTTATAACTTACTGTATGTATCGTCTGTATTGTGTGTGTATTGTATTGTACTGGTATGACGAAGCCCAAATCAATGTAAGTTTGATAATGGCGAATAAAATGATTTGATTTGATTATTATTATACTCGTTGGTCTTGTGGTTAGCGTATCTGCTTCCAATGCAGAAGGTCCAGGGTTCGATTCCCGCTAAAGTCAGAAGTTTTTTAACTTCTGATTTGGACTTAAGTCCATCAGTTCTTGTCTTAGGAGTTTGTAAACGGTGACTTTGGAGCCGTCCTAGCAACGAAGCACATAATAAATTCAGAGTTCTGAATCGGCCTTGTTGATTCTGGCGTTGATCCGCGGTGTTCGCACTGTCCGTAGGCCCTACCACTAGGTTTGTTCGTTCGTAGGGCCTACACACTTTTGTGAAATGAGCCATTTTGGTCCGTTCGTTCGCTTCAGTGTTAAAACTGGCACTTATAACACTAGCCTAGAAGCCAGTGTAAAGTGTAGACACTGACTTATTGAGTGATTGCTATATTTCCTATTAAAAATATCGATCTTTGGTTGGTTATCGCTCACTCGTCGATTGAGTCGGGGCCTACAGGGTTGGCTTAGTCGCTTTGATTTAGTGTCCCCCACTGAAAATCAGTTATATAACTGAGTGGGTAGACTCTAAATACAATTTATTTTTTGATTCTTTGTCACTTACCGAAACGAAACGGAGTTTTTCAAGGAGAGTCGCGCTATGGTCTAAGGGCTTTTCACAAGAATCGACATAGAAGTTGCTAACGATAAACTTCTTTACCGACTCGGCGCTAGCTAGTAGTTTGACTTTTTCGTCGCAAGGTAAGTAACAGCTGGACTGGACAGGACAGTATGTATGAGCTGGACGTACAGATATTTTTCAAAAAGTGTGTACTTTTGCTCGCTTTATCTGGTTCTATTCAAAGTAAAATGTTTTGTCTTTGTAACATCATTTCTATTTTTCCCAACTTTGTAAATAATTTTTAATGTGGTAATAGAAAAAGAGCGCTAGCGGAAATGGAATTGCTGAAACCAAAACCCTTATAGGCCTATCGTACTTCCTTTTTCAAGAGGTTACTTTTTTGCAAACGCAAATCAATGCATAAAATTAAATGTGTGTACAAAAATAAAAAAACATTAATTTAACGAGTATGTGTTCACCTTTGCTTTCACATCACCATACATTTGTTGAAAGTTGAAAGTTGAGTGGTTTATCTTTTTAACATTTGTTTATGAACGACTTTGCTAATGTCCAAATATTGCCAAGTGCCAACTTCGGGAAAAAAAAAAGTTAAGTGTATGTGTCAATAAAAGAAGTCGACGTTCAGCTGGTCAAGTTGGGCTGGTTTAAAAAATAATCATTATCGCTACGTTTCAAGGAATGTAAAACCACAGGAAAAAGTCGACATTAATGATGAAGCTCGTTGCTTTTATTGTATAGGAGTTGTCCTAGGCCTATTCTTATAACACGTAAGCTAACCGACAATATTGAACTTATCACGGCCCTAGCTAGGGCCTGCCTCAATACTGCAGTAAAATGTTTTTACAGATGAGTTGCAATAGGCCATTGAATTTTGCTCTAGGTTAGCTAGGCCTAGCCCTACCTAGGCTAGGCCTTGGCCTAGAACCATGGACGTGGGCCAAGGATTAGGGGCTAGCCTAGGCCTAGGCCTAGCCCCTAGTCTGGGTCTGCATTGTAGAAGTTGGGTCCTAAGGCCTAGGCCTAGGCTCTAATCTCCAAATTGCAAGCCATGGCTGAAAGAACCCAAGGCTCGTTTAGGCATCATGGGCCTAGAATTAGGGCCATAAGTTTATCCTCAGTAGGCCTAGGGGTAGTCCCTATGCTAGGGCGTAGCCTAGGCTAGGGCCTAGCTAATTATGAGGTTTTTTTCAAAAAAGTTAAACACAACTTAGGCCTACCTAGAAGGCCTGGGGCCCCTACTTTTTAAAATTTTTCCCAAACCCTGGGGCCCATTTAACCTTAAGCATAGATAGGCCTAGAAAATTTTTGTACCAAAAGGGGCCCGCTTTCCCAAAACTTTTTTTTTAGTTTTAAAGAAATTGTTTTTGGTTAAAAAAATCCGATATCCTGTTTGGGGTTAGTAATTTTTCAAGGGGCCTGTCATAATAAAGTTACTCCTTTTCTTTTGGTCATCTTTATAAAAAAACAAAAACGTCTGATTGGTCCGTGAAAGAATTTTTTTTTTGTTAAAATATTTTTTAGGACAAAAACGTAAAAAATTTAACAGTATTTCCAAACCCCCTTATAACAAAACCCAAATTAGGGGGGAACGCGGCCTAAGGCTCCCGTTCACACAAATTTGGGTTTTGTCAAAAGGGGATGGGAAACAACGTGTAAATTTTTGTTTAGGCCTATTTTTAATTGTTTGAGTTTTAAAAAATTTTTGTAACAAAAAAAAAATTCTTTAGATGGACCAAATCAGACGTAAATAATCCTTGGGACGCCCAAATGAAAAGGAGTGGGGCCTAACTTCTTTGGGCCCGGCCATGAAATATAATTACAAACCCCCAAACAGGATATCGGATTTCTTACAATAACAATTTCTTAAGACTAAAAAAAAAGTTAGTAAACCCGCGGCCAAAACTAGGGTTACCAGACACCCCGTTAAATCGGGACCGCCCCGATTTTAGGTTTTTGTGTCCCCGCCCCCCATTTTTTTTGAACCCGGTTCATATGCTGTCCCGATTTTCTTTTTTTTAAAAAAAACTCGACTAAAATATCGCATTGGTTTTCTCGGGGCTCGCCACTTAGTAAAAACTTGGGGCCCACTCGGGGACAAAAAACTATAAGAAACGTTTTTGGTCGTCTGAAAATTTTTTATTTATTTATTTATTATTTGGACAAAAAATAACAATCCAAAGTACATTTTAAATTTTATAACAGTTTTCACCGGGGTAGTCCTTTTTTGCAAAAAACATAGACTGTTGTTACAAAGTTTTAATATAATATAATATGGTTTTTAAAAATAGTATGGGCCTATAGCCTATTATATGGTCCCCTCCTACTTAATAAAATTAGCAATTTTTAGGGGGTTTTCTGTCTTTAAAGTCTTTTATGCGTGGGTTATCCCCTTTTGTATTGGGAAATTTTAGTTACTTCATTTTTGAATTTGATTTTTTTCTGTTATTTTTTTTATTGTTTGGGGGGGTTTTTTAAATAGATTTAATTAAAATAATCAGATTTTTTTTTTGGCCCTGGGTTTTTGAAACGTAGGGTTTTAAGATGGGGGGTTTTTTTTGTTTCCTTTTTTGTTGTGGGGTGTATCCCACTTTTTGGACTGTGAGGTGGGGATTTTTTTTTTCTTATGACAAAAAAATTGATTTAAAGAATGAAAAGGGGCATGTAACTGTAAGAATTTTTAGTGTAAAAAAGTGGGGTTTTGAAATGCTCCGTGGGGTTTTTAAAGGGGTACATAATCCCTGATTGCCTTTTTTTTGCGTGATGAATCCCTTGTCGATATGATTTTTATTTTCCCCCCAAAATTCGTTTCCCAATATCTCAAGTGCGATTCAAAGGGGAAAAAAAAGTAACATTAAATTTTAAAACAGTTGGGTTTTGTTGGGTTTTTTTGTTTGATGCTCTTAATTGCAAAAAAACTGAGCTGAGTTTTTGGGATTAGGGTGTTTTATAGGGCATGCCAGGTTTAAATTGTTAAAACTATTTTATTCCCAAAAATTTTGGGGGGGGGGGGGGGTAATTTATTTCCCGTGGATTTATCCTTGTTTGTAATGCAAAGGATTTTGGTTGAGGATTTGTTTTTTTGGATTGAATTTTAATTTTAATAAAAATTTTGGTTTTTTTATGAGTTTACAGTTTTTTTTGTTTACCCCCTAAACCCCTTTGGTGGGTTTTGGTAAATTTTTGGGGTATCTGCCTTCTCTTTAAAATTGTATTGTCTTTATTTGCGGTTAAAACTTGTAGTGAAAATCCCTCTGCAAAAAAACCCCTGCATCCTCGAGTTATCAGGTTATCCTTAACCCCCGATGATAAAAAAAAGGGGGCCCAAAGGGTTGACCTTGTGGAACGCCCCCAAATTCTTTTTTTATTAGTCAGATTATCTTTTTAAGTTGTTTTCTTTTTTGTTTTTTCAAATTTTGACGCATTTCCCTTTGGTTTAGTCAGGAAGAAGTTATAAGCTTTAGACCATTCCCACGTACCATAGTACTCTAGTTTTTGGGTAGTAGGGATTGGGTTGGGCAACACAATCAAACGCCTTTTTTGAGGTCGCAGAAATAAACCCCAAAGTGGGTAAAATTTGGTCTACTGCCCGACAAAAGTTTTAAAAAAATTACGATTGTGTTTTCTTGTTGATTTGCCTTGTCTAAATCCCTTTTTCCCCTCTGTTTTGGTATTAAAAATTGTCAAAAAATTTAGACCATTCGTGTGTTTTATGGTTTTTTAATAATTTTTTAAGTGTGGAAAATGGAAAATTGGTCGTAGTTATGGTTATATTTTTATTTTTTTTTTTTGAAATGGGACTATTTTTGATATTTTTTAATGCTTGGGGAAAACACGTTCCCCCAAAGGAAGTATTAAAAAATCAGGGTAAAAGGTTGGGTAATTCATTGATACCCTCTTTTTTTACCTAATTGGGCAAATTTATCGATTCCCGTAGGATTTTAGGCTTTTGTTTTTTGTACCATTTTCTTTAATTTCATTTTGGGGGTTTTTTTCATTAAAAATAAAGGGAGGTTTCTTGGGCCTTTTTGGGTTTTTCTTTTTTTAGGTAAGTTTTTAAAATTTGGTTTTTATTGTTTCCGCAGTAGGCCCAAATTATGTTTTTGTTTTTAAAAGAGATTTCTTTCCGTTTGGGAAGTACTTATTGAAAAGGGAGTGGCCCTTTCCCAAAAGGCGTCATTTTTTTAAAGAGTTTTTGTTATTGAGTAAAATTTTATTTTTATGGCGCTTTTTCGGTTTTTCGAATTTATTTCTGGGATTTATTAGTTCCATATAGATTTTGATTTTTACAAACCCCCTTCCCCCCCCCGGGTTTTTATGACTCCCCTACTTGGGGCAGTCACACCCAAAGCTTTCACAAAAGTCACAAACCCCGGGGGGGGAGGGCTCGATGCAAAATCCACGTGGTTTTGGGTTTATTTAAATAAATAATAAAATTAAAAAAATTGGGATTTAGAGTCTACCCATCAGTTTTTATAACTGATTTTCCCGTGGGGGGCTTTAAATCAAAGGGAACCAAGCCCAAACCCCCTAGGCCCCCCCACCAATCGACGAGGGGAGCGATAACCAACCAAAGATGAATTTTTAATAGGAAAATAAGGGAACCCGTGGTTTTGGACAGCGCGAACAAAACCCCCAAAACAAATCCCCGAATCAAAAAGGGCCGGGTTTAGAACAACTCCGGCTGTATTCCGACAATCGGGGAGGGGCTCAAAAGAAACTTTCGATTCCGTTTTGCTTTTTTGGTTGACGGAAATACTTCCGACAGTCATAAATTTGTAAACAACAAAATCCTCCATTTTTATTCGATAACATAGCACTATATTTTGCTTAAATACCGGAATATTTCGTGATGTGTTGGTCCACAGTACACTTGCTTGACTCTTTATAAGTTGTTTATTGTTGCACAATACTTTGTTTCCATTATTGTTTACTATAAACATAGTCATTATCAAACATACCTTAATTTGACGTTGTTTGCGTATACACAAGATAAAAAAAACAAAACACGGCTGCACAAACTCAGTGCCTTATAAATATGCGGCTGGCTAGTTTCTTCTTACATAATCATGGCGGTGGATTTTATAACGAAGCTTCCGATTGGTTAAACAATGGTAAAATCCTTGCCACAGACGCAAGTCACGGAATGATTCCGAAAATCGGAAACGAAACTCGAGTCTACCTAATGTCGGAATTGTTTCTTTATGGACGGAATCAGATTATTCAAAACCACGCGGAAGTCGAGGCCAGTCGAGTCTCACCCCCCTGAATTGAGTCAGGTGAACCATCCTCTTGCACTGGAAGAAATGTGTGGGCAACTGAAATTAGTACAGTAGGCCTACCCAAATCTTTGGACAAATTTTGAAAAAACAAAATTAGCACACACCCCCCCCCCCCCCCCCCGATTTTTTTATAATTGACATCTGGCAACCCTAGGCCTGACTGTAATGCAGTTCTAGGTCTAGCCTAGCCCTAGTTCTGAATGCCTTCTTTCTGTGTGTACACTTGGCCTAGGGCTATCGCACAATGACTGCAGTCGTAACCTCCAGTTGACTAGCCCCTGGAGTTTACGATATGCCGTGCATGTGCAGTCTATAGCAGTGGAGGGAACCCAAACTGGTCTGGGGTCCACTGGGGGCAACGCTGCCTATTAGGTCTAGTCTAGCCATAGGCCTATGCAGACTGTAAAAAATTATGCTAATCTTTCCTACAGGTGTGCCGTGTGATCAAGATTTCAAGATTAGTCCTAGGCCCTAATATATCATGCTAAGTAAACCAAATATCAGTCTGAATTAAAATCGGTAAATTCACCGTAAGTTAACATACCACAAACCGATTTACCTCTTAATTTTATCGCATAATGCCAACGTTTAAAAAAACATAAGTAAGCCTAGCTTATGTAGACGACCGGTCTTGACTACAAGAAAACCAACACGCTTTGCGCGACCACCGTTAACCCCTACAAAGGAAGCTGGAAAACCTCGTAGGCCTAATTGACAAAATCAGTTTCGGATGTGCTCCTAAAAAAATTTCTTAGAGCTGGTGCAGCAGGAAGATGGAAAATCTTGTGGTTGGTTAGTTTGTTGATACAGTAAATGGTGTTACTATAGAGCACGGGTCGAGCATAGGGGCAGGCAAGTGTGCAAGTAAGTAGGCCTAGGTATAGCCTACAGAAGTATTAATTTGAAATCTTTAAGCCTTGATTGTGATGCCAAATTATCACCATCATGCACAAAGACATGAATAGGCCTACAATAGTGGGAACTTTTTCGGTTGGTGTGGACCGGTTTTAAAAACTACTTGCGAAAGGTTAGCCGAACTTTCAGCTGGTTACCCTGCGCCGCGCTAGTTCTAGGATATAATCGATAAGAGCGCACCCGAAATCCCCGGTAGTTGTTTTTCAGTGTTTTTATTGAAAAAAAAAACAGTGTTAAAAAACCGGTCCATACCAACTGAAAAAGTAGAAACCCAATAGTGGTGTTATGACAGGTGTAAACGCTGAAAATTTTGGGGATGGGCCTACGGTAAATTTGGGATTTTTGCCAGAAATCATGCAAATCGATTAGGATATATTTTCATTTTTGATTGAATATTGAATCTCATTTTTCAATTGATTATAGGGGAGATTGGGGTAATAAGGAATTGGGGAAATTGGGAAAGCCTTTTTAAATCAAAATTTTGAAATGTACATTTTTATGAAAATTGTTTGGTAAGGACTAGTATACGGTACCTTCTTCTTTGATAATGTAATCAATTCTACTGAAAAAAGTAACTATTGGTTGGTATTTTTATGACTCTTGTAAGGTACCGGTACTACAAAAAAGTGTAATATGTTTCTTACGTTTTAAAATTGAATTTTCCCTTATACTACAATATACATATTAAATGTAGAAATACAGTATGTCTATTTTATCTCCTGCTATGAGAGTGCTTTATTATTATTAGGTACTAGGAAAACGCTTTAAGTCCCGCCGCGTTGTTGGATGAGCGTAATTGGTGCATTGAGTAGCCACAGTGTTATGCGGATTTTCTGTTGTTCTGTGAAAAAATCTTTTAAATAAGTTGAAGAATTTTTAAAAATTAAATGAAATTAAATAAAAAATAAACTTAGCCTAAATTTTTTATTTTTTTTAAATTTAAAATCGTAATTTTAAAAAAAAAAAAAAATCGTAAAATTTTGTTTTTCATAAGAAATAATTATTCGATTGTAGGGTCAAATTTCAACGAATATATTAATTCAAAATATTAAGGTCTGTGAAAAATCAAAACAATTGGAAAAAGCATGTTGCTGTTGTAAGGCAAAGAATTGATTTAAAAAAGAAAAAAAACAGTAAAATTTTGATTTTCATGAGAAATAATTTTTCGATTGCGCTCAAATTTCACACGAATAGGCCTACCTAAATTCATAAAATTAAGGTTCTGTGAAAAAATCATATAATCGGAAAATAATCCAGTCCCTGGCCATAAGACCCGTAGGAATTTCGACCTCGATAGAATTTTTCTTCTGATCCTGTTAGGGTATACCTTAGGGATAAAAAAAATCTTGGGTAAACATCTGGCATTCCGGCCTAAGTTTTTTACGACGCCATTTTGTTTTGGGCATATACCATAAAAGTACACGCTCTAGGTTTTCATACATTTTCTATACTTTTGATTATAGCGTAATAAATCTAAAGTTATATTTGGATCCTTCATAAAATTTCAAACAAAAAAATACTAATTTGGTCTTCTGGGTACATTGGGGGATTATTTTTAGGGAATTACATATTATTAGTCCTGCATATAGGTGCACTAATACACACTACAATCCCTGACCATAAGGGACCCGTAAGAATTTCGACCTCGATGGAATTTTTCTTCTGATCCTGTTAGGGTATACCTTAGTGATAAAAAAAACTTGGGTAGACATCTGGCATTCCGGAACAAAGTTTTTTACGACGCCATCTTGTTTTGCGCCTATATATTATATTGTGCACGCTCTAGGTTTTCATACATTTTCTATACTTTGAATACAGCTATAATAAACCCTGACATGTGATTTGGTTTCTCCGTGACTTTTCCAATTAAATAATACTAATTTGGTCTTCCTGGGTACATTTTGCGGCTATTTATTGAAAAAAAAATAGAATTCATCACAAAAATTGTATATTATTTTTTATTTTTTTTTTTTACTCGTCTAAAATGCAAGTGGATTGAATAGACTGCAACTTATTTTACAATTAATAATACACAAATTTAAAAAAAAATTGGGTAGACATCTGGCATTCCGGAACAAAGCTTTTTACGACGGCCATCTTGTTTTGGGCTTATGTATATAGTGCACGATCTGGGTTTTATACATTTCCATTCTTTGAATACAGTATAAAGAATCTGACATGTGATTTGGGATTCTTCGTGACATTTTAAATTTAAAATGATACTAATTTGGTCTTCCGGGGTACATTTTGTGGCTATTTATTGGAAAATAAAAATAAAATTTGTCACAAAAATTGTATATTATTTTTTATTTATTTTTTTACTCGTCATAAATGCAAGGGGAGGGGATTGAATAGACTGCAACTTATTTTACAATTAATAATACACAAATATTAAAAAAAAAACTTGGGTAGACATCTGGCTTTCCGGAACAAAGCTTTTTCGACGCCATCTTGTTTTGGGGCTTATTTATATAGTGCACGATCTAGGTTTTCATACATTTTCCATACTTTTGAATACAGCTTTAATAAATCTGACATGTGATTTGGATTCTTCGTGACATTTTCAATTAAATGATACTAATTTGGTCTTCTGGGTACATTTTGCGGCTATTTATTGGAAAAAAAAAAATAAAATCTGTCACAAAAATTGTATATTATTTTTTAATTTTTTACTCGTCATGGAATAAAGTGGAAATAATGGCGTTTTCCATTGGCATGCACTCGGCGAGTGCAGAGATGTCATTGTTGTCGACTTCCATTTGAATAGCTTTGGGCTAAACTGAACAAAATAATGTAGAGACAAGTGACGATTCTGTGCAGACTAGGGCGCACTAGTGCGACCTGCAAATTTAAAAAAACACCATTATACTGAAATTGTACCCTTAAGAGGGCAGGGCGTGGGGGTGGATTTGGGTTGATTCTATTGTTGTAACAAAAGAAGAATCGTTGCATGTGAAGCAGCAAACAGCTTTGGTATTTGTTAAAGAAACAACAAAGTGAAATTAATAATAATTGAATTATATTGTTGAAGATGAAAGTGTTTAGAAGTAATTGTGATATATGTGGTAAGTTTTTTTAGTTTTTTTTTTTACACTTTTGAGGGCGAATGATTCGGACAATGACAGATAAAAAAGTAATTGGGGGGTGAAATTATGTCGAGGTGTAGCACTAAAGGCAGTGATTGAAGATATATCTTAGTGCATCATATGCAAAAAATATCAACCAGGAACGAATTTAAAGGGCTAAAACCCAAAAATTATTTTTTACCACGTGATCTATAGCACAATACTACACTAAAATCACCGTTTAAAAAAAGATATCTTGTAACTGTGTTAAAAATTTAAACTGTGTTAAAAAATGTTGTGTCTTCCTTCCAAGGTAGTAGTTAAATTCTGACCTGGTTATATATTTGGCATAATTTATTATTATTATTTATTTTAACAAATCAAGCTACAAAGTACAATGTACACTTAACTTGTTGAAGAGAATCAGAGAGGGCATAGCCCCATAGCAAGAATGCCTGATTCCCTTCATTAAAACTAATTAAAATAACTTAGGCCCAATGTTATTTGAAAAACAATGGAAAAAAAATAGTCAAAAAATTAACATAATGTTGATTGATTTGATTTGATGATTGTTGATGTTCTATGATGCAAATTAGATATATCAACAGTCGCTGCCATTAGTGCTACACCTCGACATAATTTCAGCCCCACAATACCTTTTATCTGTCATTGTCCGAATCATTCACCCTCAAAAGTGTATAAAAAAAAACTTAAAAAAACTTAAACCCCATATATCACAATTACTTCTATCACTTTCATCTTCAACAATATACTAATTCAAATATTATGAATTACACTTTGTTGTTTCTTTAACAAATACAATGCTGTTTGCTGCTAGGATACTATATTTGAACATGCAACGATTCTGCTTTTGTTTTCAACAATAGAATCAACCCAAATCCACCACCACCGCCCTGCCCTCTTAAGGGGTACAATTCAGTATAATGGTGTTTTTAATTCGCAGATCGCACTAGTGCGCCTTAGTCTGCACAGAATCGTCACTTGTCTCTACATTTGTTCAGTTTTAGCAATGTTTTTCATGTGGAAGTCGACAACCATGACATCTCTGCTCTCGCCGAGTGCATGCCAATGGAAAACGCCATTATTTCCACTTCATTCCATGACGAGTAAAAAAAAAATAATAATAATAAAACAATTTTTGTGACAAATTTTATTTTTATTTTCCAATAAATAGCCCCCAAAATGTACCCAGGAAGACCAAATTAGTATCATTTTAAATTTAAATGTCACGAAGAATCCAAATCACATGTCAGATTCTTTATAGCTGTATTCAAAAGTATGGAAAATGTATGAAAACCTAGATCGTGCACTATATACAATAAGCCAAAACAAGATGGCGTCGTAAAAGCTTTGTTCCGGAATGCCAGATGTCTACCCAAGTTTTTTTTTTAAAATTTGTGTATTATTAATTGTAAAAAAAGTTGCAATCTATTCAATCCACTTGCATTTTTTGACGAGTAAAAAATAAATAAAAATAATATACAATTTTTGTGATGAATTTTATTTTTTTTTTTCCAATAAATAGCAGCAAAATGTACCCCAGGAAGACCAAATTAGTATTATTTAATTGGAAATGTCACGGAGAATCCAAATCACATGTCAGATTTATTATAGCTGTATTCAAAAGTATAGAAAATGTATGAAAACCTAGAGCGTGCACAATATATATAAGCGCAAAACAAGATGGCGTCGTAAAAAAAATTTGTTCCGGAATGCCAGATGTCTACCCAATTTTTTTTTTATCACTAAGGTATACCCTAACAGGATCAGAAGAAAAATTCCATCGAGGTCGAAATTCTTACGGGTCTTAGGGTCAGGGATTGTATTTTGGGGTTTTTAGTGCACCTATATGCAGGGCTAATAATATGTAATTCCCTAAAAAAATCCCACAATGTACCCAGGAAGACCAAATTAGTATTATTTTGTTTGAAATTTTATGAAGGATCCAAATATAACGTCAGATTTATTACAGCTATAATCGAAAGTATAGAAAATGTATTTAAAACCTAGAGCGTGTCATATATATGCCCAAAACAAGATGGCGTCGTAAAAAATTTAGGCCCGGAATGCCAGATGTCTACCCAAGATTTTTTTTATCCCTAAGGTTTTTACCGTAACAGGATCAGAAGAAAAATTCCATCGAGGTCGAAATTCCCTAGGGTCTTATGGCCAGGGACCCGGATTATAAAGCATGTAGGTGTTATAAATCGAGAAATTTTTTAAAAATAAAAAAAAAATCGTAAAATTGGATTTTCATGAGAAAAAATTTTTCGATTGCGCTCAAAAACGTGGCAATTTTAAGTTCAAAGATTTCGAAAGGCCTCCATAAAATTTCATCGCAATCGGAGTATCGGTTTAGCTGGAATCGTGTGGACAAACGGACAAAAATACAAAAAGAAAAAAAGAAAATCATTCCGGAATTTTTCTCCAGTGTAGTTAGTGTTGGCAAATTGAAAATTTTCAGTGAAAGGAAAATTTTTCAAAAAAATTTTCACGAGACCCTTTTCAGAAAATTTTCAAATATTTTTTTTTGTTAATTAGACGAGTGGAGCGAAGCGAATGAGGATTCTGTTACGCTCTACTCGACCGGCCCTTGGCCGCGACCATTGTCCAATGTATGTATGTTAAATGTCTGTCTGTCCGGGCTCATACGGGCCGAACGGCCAAATAGATTGAGCTGAAATTTTAAACACACATCCGTGACCAGGTAACTGAGAAAATGTTAACAAAACGAGCCCAAACCGTTGCGATTTAAACTTACAATAAATAAAATTCTTAAAATTTGAACTTAGATTGCACATGTTTCATTTGCAAATACGTATAGAAGGCCACAGCCATGGTTATATAAAATAAACTAAACACATTGATTTCAGTGACGGATAAAAAATACACAGTCGGTGGTTATCCCACGTGTTTTGATTTTTTTTTTCCTAGTGTCAATGTCATGCGATAGAAAGTCATATTATAGATATAGGCGGACATTTGACCAAGAGATGGAGATGGCTCGCGCCTAGACGGAACTCCATTTCACAAACGTTAGCTGGTAAGTAGAATATTACTCCTCGAAAACTAGAGGCGAGCTCTGGTAGTTGTCGTCGGAGACATCTCCTACTCCGCAACGACCCACGACCATAACGACACGAACGATGACAAAGACTTATGACGACCACGACGTGAGAACCCCTCTTTTCCTTTTACCTACTTGTAGCTGATTCTGTTCTGCATAGAGTTTTCCTTCCTATATCCCCTAGATTAGAGTTGCGTATTATAACCTAACAGTTGACGCGCCCCCTTTTAAACCAAATCAACTTAACCTCAACATGCCAAAGCCTCCATTCAGTACGAAGACGGCGACAACGACTACACGATTGGTTTTACGCCCTCTGAAACCATACTATGAAAACGCCAAATCGTTGTTAGACGAGTGAGCAAGCTATGTGGTGGGTACTCGGTAACACTAGGGAAACGCCAAAGTCGTTGTTAGACGAGTGAGCAAGCCATGTGTTGAGTACCCGGGAACATCCCCTTCCTCCCCAAACTTAAGGCTGGAAATTAGCTAG